>JBBPQP010001194.1:0-12248 GCA_038092555.1 Boletus subgraveolens | reverse complement strand
GCGTCTGCCGATCCTCAGGACCCCCTCCTCCACCGCCGCGTATTCCTCCCGCCAATACGGGGCTGGGAGAGCAGCCCCGACGCCCCTGAACCTGGGTGGGTTGACAGAACGACCCTATCCTTGACAAGTCGAACGTCGCCTCATCTCTACCCTGTTTTCTAGGTCGACGTTCGGCATCCTCGGTGGGGGGAAATACCCCCCACTAGGAACGTTTGCAGACTATGTCGTCGTCGAGCGTGATCAAGTTGTTCGTTCCCCGGGCCACCTCGACGACGTTCACATGGCTGCATGGCCTCTCGGCGGTTTGACTGCGTGGAGGTCTGTGGAGTACGACTCAGCGCGACGATGATCGGCTAATTAATGCCGTTGATACAACGCTCGTTTGTTTTTTCCTTCGCAGAGCTGCCATCGTCAACGCCCGTGTCGGCCAAGGTCAGAATATCCTCATCACAGGCATCGGCGGCGGTGTCGCTCTCATCGCACTTCAGCTCTGTCTCGCCAAAGGCGCAAACGTGTTCATCACGAGCAGTAGCGAGGATAAAATTCAGAAAGCGACCATCCTCGGTGCCGCTGGCGGTGTCAACTACAAATCGAGTGGGTTTCTCACCTTCTTCTCGTTGCCTCGACCTTCCCCCCCCTACTGTTTACTCACAGCATCGTTACAGAGGATTGGCCAGGTCAACTCGCTGACTTGCTCGCGAAACGGGGTGGGTCTGTGTTGCTCGATGCCGTGATCGACTCGGGTGGAGGCGATATCATGGGCCGAGTCAACAAAATCCTGAAACCCGGTGGAAAAGTCGTCGTCTACGGCATGTATGTGTTTTTTCCTTGCATGCATACGCCCCCCCTTCGTCTTCTCTCATTCATTCCATGCCAATCTCCGTTCTAGGACTGCCAACCCCACTATAAAATTCACCATGCGGGAGGTGTTGAAACACCACCAGCTTATCGGTCCGTGTCGTCTATTTGGTTTGTGGTCAAGAGGGGCTGCACTGACGTGCGAGGAACAAAGGGTCGACGATGGGGTCACATCAGGACCTCGTTGACGCGACAAGGTTCATGGCGGAACATGCCATCGTCCCCGTGGTGTCTCATGTATTGGAGGGCTTAGGGTCTGCTGAACAAGGGTTTGAGCTCATGAAACACGGAAGTCAATTTGGCAAGATCGTCGTTCGAATGGATGAGAGTGGGCAGGTTACAGCGCGACTTTAGTAGCTCCGATTGTCGGACCTCGCCTAAGCCCGCTTGAGTGAGCGAATATGGTGCTAGGGATCGATGCGTTTAACCGACTCTGGCAGCGGAGTACAATAACTATTCCTTGATCGGTCAGTGGTTGAGCAGGTAAGAGTGAAGGGTACAAAGTATTCAATTCGCGTCAGGACCCCCATTCGTACATTTATCGGACATTTTGTAACGCTTCTTTGATCCTATACTCCCAATACCTGACGATGAAGGCACGTCAATTTAATTGCCGAAGTGAACCCCTCAGACGACGTATTAAAATAACATACTTCTTTCTCATGGTGTCGTGTTCGTGCGCAAGGGATTTCCAAAGCTTCACATGAAGCGAGTAAACAAGGTTAGCTCTCAGATTGCCCACCAAATGAGAAACAGAGTGTTGCTTTACCTCGGTCGCTTTCATGAGATCATCTCCACCGGTGGCTTCATAGATATCCGCCATGAACTCAATTGCTGCGACGCAGGGCAACTGAGCCCCTGGAGATGGGAGGGGATCCTCGAGGTCAATCAGATCCCCAGGTGCCTCATGTTGCTCTGAATGAGGTATAGAATAGGGGGCCACGAAAGATCGAAGGGTCGAATAGGCCGTTTTGGAGTGGTCTAGTATACCCCGAAGATAATTCCACGCAGACGCATTGTTGGGCGCAATCGCTATCTTTGACTTGACAAAGCTAGGAGGGTAAGAGAGAGAGAAACGGTCCGTCAATTCACTCGGTCCACATGTGACTGCTTCCTGCGCATACGTACGTCAACTCCCTGCGGACGACTGCGTCCCTGTCCTCGTCTCCTTTCCTGACGCCAGATTGAAACACGACAAAGAATCGGTGATGCCACGCCGAGTTGTTGCGCAGATCGTTGTCCAACATGCGTTCTACGAGCGCGAGCTCACCGTGCCACAAGGCATCGTCGTTGAAGTGGGCGAGGATCCACTGCCTGTACGACCAGGTGTGGTAGTTCTTGGTGTCAATCTGGAGGGCGTTGGTGATGAAAGCGAGTTCGGGTGTGGGGTCGTTGGTCTGTTGGACCAGGAGTCGACGATGGTGCCAGACTTGATATGTTTTCAAGTACGTGATCGCGAGCTCGTCCATCAGCTGCAGCTCCACGTCCAAAGGGGCGTTCAGGGCAATGAGGGTTTTGTACCGATACTGCCTGATTGACGCCGTGGCGCGCGGGTTTGGGACGAGCACCTCCGAAGAGGGGTGGAATACTCACCATGCAGAGTAGTGTGCAGGGTTCTGACGGATGATGTTCTCTGTGAGATCGAGCACCCTGGGGCTCTTCTCCCCGGTCTTGACGATGCCTCTGAAATAATTTGTGGCGTCTTTGTCTGAATCGCCGAGCGAGTGCTTAGGATGGCTTGATCGAAAAAGTCATTGTATGCACGCACATTCTGGCGTATAGAAGATTGGTGCGATAGGTGTAGCCCCTTCGTATTGCTCTAGGGGGACAACGTCGGCCCACTCTGGTCTATCGGCAAACAATAGCTGGTCTTCTTCCATGGGCGAAAGTCGTATGGGGAACAATCACCTATTGTCGCATGCACCAAAAACGGGACTGACAAGGAACCAAACTTAAGCTTCAACACCCCATAACACAAAAAGAGCAGGTCCACAAGTAAAACCATCAGGTCGTACAATACAAAGTCGATCTAAACTACCGCAGACAAGTGAAGAAGATAGGTATCGGAACATTATCGAGGGCCACATCGAAACAGCGAGCGAGGTGAGAAATTACATGACACTGCAAAACAGTATATTGCTTAGGCTACGGCAGGAGCAACTGCGGGAGCAGCCGCATTGGTCGCAGTGTAGTCCTATCAATTCGTCAGGATGCTGTGTGGCGGCCCTCGGGTATGCCACATACCTCCATCTCAGCATCAAGATCAGCAGCACTCTTCTGCGGACGTTCGGTACCTTTCCTAGCACGCCCTCTTGCCCGTCGGATGCCACGCGAGGCAGGCCTAACGCACCAAATAAGCAAAGTAATCATCGGATTAAAATGTAAGCCAACCTTGCCGCTCTCGTAGCGGGCGTGGTGGTAGCCGCTGTAGCGGGTGGAGGGGCGACACGAGAAACCAATGATTGAGCTGGCGCTGGACGCGCGGGGTCAACGAGAATTTCGATCTTCATAGGTCGTTCTGTAATTGATGGATGGGCGCGGGATAGTGAGCGTTAGTCGGCTGAGTTCTGACGCAAGCAGGCAAGCAAAAAAGGGAGACGGATACGAGCAACCCATAACCCAAGTTGTTACCGAGGATCGCTGAATCGTTCATCCGCTCTTCAAGTACTCTTCACGACGACGCCATGTGTATCGAGCCTTCATGACATGTCCAATCCTGAAATTGGTCAAGCGGTGAAGATCTGGAGGACACCGTTCCTCGCTCCACAATCCTTGCACCGTACTCAAAACCAAATCCCATGACCGCACCATAAAGTAAGCCCGAATAGCTGGCTACAGGCAACATAGATTCCGGAGGGTGATCAGTCCTCTGTTATGAATCCATGGCTGTAATCCACCACATGCATGAGGCAGCAAGTGGGGCAGCGAGGACAAGTCATGGCCGCCACCAGGAAGACTGTCAACTCGCACTTTCAGCGCCTGAGATGTCGTCCCAAGTAGCTTTGGAAGTGGGCTCCGACCAGCGTTCGACGGCAACGGTCACCTCTGCAGTTCAGAGGTTCCTCCCACGAACAGAGACGTAGGAAAGCAGATAAGAAAGTGGCGATACTAACTCCCATCGATGAGGCGGTTGTTGTACTGCTGGTACGCCTTGGTGCCATCTCCTTTTCTCTGGAAGTGAACCGCGGCAATGCCTTTTGACCGGCCAGCACTGTCGTAGTGCAAAGTGACATCACGAAGAGGACCAACAGTGGAGTGGAAGAGTTCCTTGACAAGAGTGTCAGGATGAACTGGTGAAGGGTATCAACAAGAATCAAGTACCTTGATTTGGACTTCATTCACATCCGCAGGGAGATTGGAGACAATGATTTTGTCAGCGGGCTGAGAGGTAGGAGTGGCTGCAGCGACAACTTTTGCGGCAGCAGCAGTCTGGGCTGCAGCACGGGTGGCTGCGTGTCCGGGGTTACCCAATACTTGGGCTTTGGCTGAACCACGGCGGCCGACTCGGCGCTGGTTCTTAGGGCGAGCGGCAATAACCTGAAGGAGTTGAGCCACACAAAAAAAGCTGTACAGACGCGTTCTGGTTACCTCGTCGAGAGACTTGTCCATTTTTCAGTAATGAATGAAACGTGAAGAAATACGCAAAAACAAAGGACGTAGAGGAGAGTGCGACTCGCTGGGGTGGTGGTAACAACAAAGGGGCGACGCGAAAATACGTGTAGGGGACAACACGCTTTATATTTGTGCGGAGTTTCGGAGTATGAATGTTTGTCGTGGCTGCGCATTCTTCTCTTGTTGCTGTATGTGGCTGTGCATTGATATCTGTACTCATCAAAGGTCATGTCTCGAAGTGGCCGTGGTGGGGGCCGAGGGGGTGGACGAGGTGGTTTCAAGGGAAGCGGTGCTTTTGGCGCAGGCTCAATGCCCCCAATGGGTCTCACATTTGCCGATATACAAGCAATGTCGCGCGAAGCGGATGCATTGTACCCCGTACGGTTGGAGATCTTGTTTATTGTTACGTGACAACCCCCTGATACCCATCTCTGCCTAGCCTTTGGACCCACTGCCTGTGCTTTCAGACTTCTCCGCTGAGGAGAAGAAAATAAGTGAGTTTCAGACAGGCTTTGTTACCCGACTTCGCAAGTCCCCGTATTATGTCGTGGAAACGGTGAAATCGCATGGTCAGGCCGTACCTACCTGTGCACACCTCGTGCTGATCCATTCGTATAGAGCTCGAGCGATATTCAGATAAATATCGCCAAACTTCTACATCACTTCCTCCTCTCAAACGGAAAGACCTACACGCACCTTTTTTCCCCACCGAGATATTCGATGGTTACTTCAACCCTAAGAAGAAACGGAAAGGTAGTGTCCTCTCTACTCCTAGGCCTAATGTCTTGATGCATGTCCGTCTCCGGCAGAGAAAAAAATTAAAGCAACCCATCTGAACCTTGATGAACTAGTGGAAGATGCAGAGGAACTCGTACGGTCATCCAGATTTCACACTTCTCTATTCTTACAGGACCATTCACCAGGAAAAAAGCGGCGAGGAGCGATCAGATGCTGGTTCGCAGGCTGCCGAGTCGGATTATGACGTTGACGAAGAATATGACAATGACTACGCCGAAAATTACTTCGACAATGGTGAGGGCGACGATGTCGATGATCTAGGTGGTGGGATTGGTGGAGACGACGGAGGGGGAGGTAAGACACTTTATTCCTTTCCAGTCACCTGCTCATCCCTTTTCAGCAGATTACGACTAGTCTACTTTTTGAATTCAGCATCTCTTGCTAAACGTTACGGTAGGTAGTTCCATCCCATCCTATTCTATCTTGTTACAACTAGTCAGTCAGTGAACCACGGTCACATCGGTGACGTGTGTCAACATGTGTGTACCTGAGAAGATGACATGGATTGCAGTCTTAGTTGCTCATTCTTCTCGATATCAACGATTGTCTCCGACTCCATTTCGAAGGTGAATATGCTATATGTATACTCGCAGCCGAATCGAATCCAGGCGTTTCTTCCTCCAGTCTACCTTCCGGAAGGCGACTCAGGGCATACCAAGTACACACGTGACCGATCGTCATATATTCACTCAAAGCGGGGTCGAGTTCATAGCACCTTCAGCTAACTTACCTCAACCCAACATCGACGCCCGCCGTGCCCGCCATGGTGTCTACAGTCCAACTCATCACCCTCCTTGTCGCCCCGCTCGCTGTCCTTGCCTGCGAAGGAGAATGTATCACCGACATCACCAAAGAATACCTCGAGCTATACAACTCTGTCGTTCTCGACGTCTTGCAAAACATGGCATGTACCCCCCGCGCGCGTTCGCCCTTGCTATTTTGATATTCACAACACCTCTTGCAGGCCGATAAAATAGATGCTCAATGCATTCCACCCGCCAACCGTCGCCAGGACTCTATCAGCTACTTCACCCCCGTGATCAACGCGTTCAACAAGGTATCCTACAATGGATTAGAACACGCCATATTCCCCTCTTACTTTCATGGAAAATGTCTCTACCCGAACGGTACCGCGCCCAATGGCTGCCCAAATCCCGATTGTCCCGTCGTATGCGGCACGCCTGGGTCCATGGTTCACTTCTTCCCAGTTTTGACCCGGATCGTGTTCAATCAAGTTTCGGGACAGCTGACCAATATCACTTCTCCGAGAAGCAAGGCTTATCAACAAGTCAAGAAGATGGTGCTAGCCGACGCGCTGACAACGCGACGAAGAGCCCTGTCTCGAGTATCCAGATACGCAAAACTTGAAGCACGGACAAAAACTGCCACAGAAAAGCAATTCCGGGGCATCATGAAGGACTTTTCGACGATGTTGCTGACCGCGTGTGGGGGTTCGAATCTTTCACAGTGCAGCTGGGAAACGTATATGAAGAAGTTCATCTTGAGGTATCCCTGACGATGTGATACCTTGACACGACATACCGGATTTCATCGCTAGTTCCACCTTCCTTTTGATCTGTTTTGTGTGTTCCGTCATGAAAGGATCATCGTTTTGTATGAGAATCGGAGTTTCTCGTGTGTGTCGCGCGATAATTGTGGTGAGATTCACATGATCCATGCTGAAGAACGACGACGGCGATAATTCGCTACTCGTGGTCTAACAATAAATGTATCATTGCCATCAGCAACCAAGCATCAATTTACCCTCCTTTGTCGTCTTCTAGCGCATGGTGTATATCCCCGAGCAGATTTCCACACTTGCTTCCAGAACCTCCCGTCAGCCAGAAAGTTCGACGACCCGCTGACCATCTCGGACAACAAAACCGTTCCCAGGACTCGATCCGAGCGACCGTGTCAACCCACATCCAACGCCTTGGTAGGTTGGACGTCTCTCATTCCCGGACTAACACCCACTGTGGAGCGATTAGCGATCCCCAAAGATTGTTTTAGATTCATCACAAAGACGGAAGGAGGAAACCATTTAAATAACCACAAGGGTCATGTTTCAAGTCCTGTCCGATAAGAACCCACACGCAGCATCTGGCAAGTTCGAAAAAGAGTTTCCGCATCTCCCGGAAGGAACCCGTCAGGTCTGTTTACCCGTAAACACACGCAAGTTAGTTCATGACGGGTCGACGTACCATGATTTCCGTGGTGGGGGGAACCACCCATCAAAAAGCACCGCGAATCAATTTGTAGGCCGGCATCATGCAATATTTTTATTACCGATGCGTGTTCCAAACCTCATGCAGCGGATTAGATTGAATCACTTTTTGCATACGCACCCTTGGACACGCGTATGAAAAGAGGTTTGACGTCCGACCGTTAACGTTCATCGATCATCATCCTGCAGTGGTCCCTGCGCCACCCACACGCGACCGGCAGGAACTTGACAATCGCTTTGGATCCCACCTTCATTCTTTTTTTGTTTAATTTCATGACGTATCGCCTGTATCATGCATACAGCTCGGGTTCCTTTTTGTTTGGAAATAATCCAAATGTGTATTAGAACAACTTCAGTATGTCACTCCCAACGCCCATAGCCGTAACCGCGTTGCCGGCACCAGCACCTTGGATGAGGAGCGGCCGCACTCCATATCGTTCGGTGTGGAACATGATGATATTGTCGCTGCCTTGCAAGGACGTGGCAAACGCATGCGTCTTGGGGTATCTGTTTTTTTTTGGCAACACGGTTCAGCTATTAGCGAACACCACATCCACATCATAAAGGGGGCGAGGCGTACTCGTCGAGTTTCGCTTCGACCTTACGTTGCTCGACGTCAATGACGCCGACATAGCGCAGGACGTTGCCTCGTTTAGCTGCTTCGTCCCGTTTCGCGGCGATGTCAGCGTCAAAGTCGGGTAGTCTTTGCATAAACGCTTGCGCGTCTGCGCCTCGCAGCGGCTCGGGAACGAGCGAGGTCGGGCGGACGTCCAGGTGTCCGTTTGGCAACAGGTCAAGGAGGCCGGGGATCATGCGAGATAAGATCGTGAGCTTCCGTGCTACGTCGGCACCATTGAGATCGTCTCCCGGATGGGGCTCCTGTACTTCATGTCACTTGTGCTGCAACACGGGATCGCCACCCACAGACGCCCCCTAGCCTGCTCGGGGAACTCACCGTGTACCCGTTTGCCTTGGCGACCTGCACGATGGACGAGAACGAAGGTCCGCCTTCGTCCCCCTGGGAATACTCATTGAAGATGTAACTCAGCGTGCCCGAAAAGACACCCTCGATCTTCTTCACCTGTCCAACGCAAAACCCGCTCCATCAACACCCAGCACGTTCTCCATCCCCCCAATAATACGACCCACCATATCCCCCGTATTCACCAAATCCTTGAGCGTCGAGATGATCGGCAACCCAGCACCGACAGTCGCCTCGTTGTAAAACACCCCCCGTCCCCTCGTCCGATCTCCAACCGTCCCGACGAGCCGTTTATATAGCTCCAGACCACCCGAAAACGCCTTCTTGTTCGGCGTCACGACGTGGATGCCAGCGTCCAGGAAACGCGGGTACGTCTCTGCAACGACTTCGGACGCGGTGTTGTCCACGAGGACGACTTTGCCTGGTTTGCGCCGTACGAGGTCGGATAGGGCGTCGAGCAGGCCGTCTAGGCTCGCCGCTTGCGCACTGGGATCGTCGAGTGCGATGGTCCTCTCCGTAGGCCTGAAGCAGGTGGTGCTATCCGTGAAGAGGACCATCTTACGGGAGTTGGAGATGGCAGCGATGCTGATGGGGTAGGGACTGTTGATGAGCTGCTGGAGGAGCTCCGAGCCTACACCGCCAATTCCGACGATGGCAAGGTGGAGGGGATCCTCACGACCGATTGCGCTCATAATGGTGGAGGCTGCGCGTGTATCAAAGTGGGCGACCTGATGACGCAGTGGAAATGCTGTAGCCTTGGAGGATAGCGTTAGATCACAACGATCAGATGGCGGATGTAGTACTGACAGCCTCATAGCGGACACTCCTCCGATTAAAAACGGGCAGAAAGGAATTCCGCGTCTGGCGTGTCCAGCAATAGTTCGGCCGAAGCTTTGTTAGTGGCAGATTTCCCGCTGAATATCTGGAATGCATTAGAAAGACTCTCGGCTAAACTTTGCCTTCCTCAACTCATGCAGAATCTTACAAATTTCAGGGTAATCCAACATTTTCAAACGACTTCTATTGCATTCAAAAACACTTTCGCGTAAAGGAGTGTACTGGTTGAAGAAACTGTATAACGAATGGAAGGTGTAGACTACTATGTAGGAAGCGGAAACGAGGTGCAGCGAGTAATCTAAACTGTAGTGAATAAGGAAATGGACTAACGTGCGAATATGTACGCTGCACCAGCGTGGGGGAGGGAGGAGAAGGGTATGTGTATGTTATTTCAATAGAACACAATGGGCTAGAGGGGGACGATCAGTAACGAGAACCAGCAATAAAAGGGGGAAAAGACATACAACTAGGTCCAATATACACGCCGGAAAACCAATATCGCACCATACACATCGGGAAGGAGAAAAAAGGAAATAAGGGGAGGGTGTGGTTATAGCACAAAAATGATGGGTATGATGCGATGCGATAGTCCGAGCGAGCTGGGCCGAGTCGATATTGATACACGGGTGAAAGGGGGGAAAAGCGGGAAAAAGAAAAGAAAAGAAAAAAGGCGAGCTCTGAGAGAGAAGGATCCAAGAGCGAGAGGAAAAAATAATGGGAGGTCGGCGACGTAGGAGGCAAGTGTAGCCAGACCACCGAATGAATCACTAAAAAGACATACGGCAAAGAAAATTAGAGGACCGTAAACCCAAAAAGGCAAGACATATAGGTGAAGGTAGAAGCATAAAAGGAGGGGTGATAAGGGAAATATCACGAAAGTCCCAAGATCCAAGAACACAAAAAGTTGGAGATGGAAGCCCTGCACGTCGCACACAAAGCGCACATAAATAAGCAGGGCAAGCGGATAGTTGTTGCTGGTAGGTGAATTGTGGCGCGCAACCTGAACAACGGCAAGGTCATCGTATACACATGGCTGAGCCGAGGCTTGAGGAGATGATTTGTTTTGAATGTATATGGCCTCGTCGACTCCTTTTGTACAGACCCGATCTCTCGGGGACCAAAATAAGAAGCGTGGTGCGATGTGACGAAAGCATGCAATGCGGAAATGAGCCGGTGATACTGACACATTGAGGTGAGGAAAAATGAAAGAGGCGAGACGCGGGAACGCAAAATCCACCAGCGAGCGAGGTATGAATATCGACGCTAGGCGGGACCCGGATATAAACCTCCGGGGGTTTGAGAAAAACACGAGTGTCCTGTGCGAGAGACCATGACCTGTGGAGAGACCGAGTGATGCAAACCATAGCGAAGAGCGGAACACTATTCGTTGGACGACGCCAACAGCCCCAGGAGAAAAAGACCACATAGAAGAACCAGTGTCGGAAGTTGCCGAATGAATAATGATATCGGTAAAAAACGGTATGAGACACGGGGCGTCCCGGAAGACCGCACTGTCGACGAGCAAGAATGTCGACTTTTTGGTCAGTGTGGGATCGGCAATGTGAGACATTCCGAAGGCGCGAGAGGATCATTATGTCGGTGATGTTGAAGTGATATTAGTCTAATGGGGCTGCTCGCCAATACGAATAGTCTAAGCTGCAAACGGCTCAGCAATTGACGGGCTGAACTGCAATGTGACTCACCTCTACACTTTTGATGAGAATCTATAAGAAAGAAAAGAAAGGACCGCTCAAAAAGCGGGAGGAGGCAACTCGTCCGGGCTAGGCGAGTTCTGGAACACGGAACTTGCGAAGAACCCGGCCTTGTCCTTGCCAGCACGGGTGGCGCTGGGCCCAACCGAGCCGAAACGTTTCGGCGGGAAGCCAAAGAGCTTCTTGAGCTCTTCCGAGGCATCGGAAGTTGAGGAGATATCCTCGTCAAAGGACATGTTGAACACGCCCTCGCTCGGCGTGCGATGATGGTTATGACGTGTTCGTAAGGGTGTCGAGTCCGCGGGGCTAGCAAAGGAAAAGCCGTTGAAGGGAGATAGCGGTGCTGTGCGAGGACCATCTAAAGAGAGACGCTGCCACGTAGTGTCCATAGGGAATTCCCGAGTGGGTGTGGAGGGAGAACTGTCCTCCACGTCAGTCGTGTCATCACAAACGGGGAAATCCAAGGCATGACCCGCTGACGCCCGCCTTTTGTCGATGCGAGGGAGGGCTTGAGGGTTCGGCGCTGATCTCGAGAGATTGTTCCGGTGGGTGGATTGTTTGCCTCTGGGCACAGGAACAGGACGAGAAGCGGGCGTGGGTGTAGCGGGAGGTTGTGCCGTGTGGTTTCGGCGGCGGGCAAGCTTGCCAGAAGGTGGGGCTGCGAGGGTCGGGGGAAGTTTCATGAGGCCGCTGTTGGAGGGGAAGGGGGCATGGGAGTTGTTATCGGAATCTGAATCTGAACTGACGGTGAAGGGATCGAAAGAGTTTGCCGCAGGATTGGTGTTGCGATGGGCAAAAGATTGGGCTGTGGATAATATGGGGCCCTCTACCTGCGAGGAGTGAATGGGGGGTGAAGGTTGGCGAACGTTATTGCGTCGTGAATGTCCATGAGTGGAAGAGCTCCTGAGGGAGTGAAAAGAAGAAAGGTTGAGGCCAGAAAGGGAGTGGAAGTGTGACGAGATCTACCTTGTCGCACCCTTATCTTTCGGAGCCTTGGTCTGTCGGCCACGCGGGGACTTGTCCTGGAGGGGAGGAGGGGGTTGTACGGATGGCTTCTCGACGACTGGGGGAAGGGTGACGTCGGAGGACGGCTTCTCCTGTGCGAGTTTGCCGGACCCGTCTTGGGCTGGCTGAGGGGTCCGATTATGGGGCTGTGCATGCCTAGGCTTTGGTGAGCGGTGGGGGTGACGTGTATGGCTCTGGGGCTGATGTTGGCGAGGTGACT
>JBBPQP010001193.1:0-12252 GCA_038092555.1 Boletus subgraveolens | reverse complement strand
CGCCAACATCGCCGCGTCCTTGTCATCTTCCGAGTTAATCTGGTGTCTCCCAGTCCCCACACCGACGCCCACGCCCACACCCGTGCCCATGTCGACGCAGCCCCCGTCTATCCACCAGCACTCCCCAACCCCCCCGTACTCACGGGCACGCTCATGCCACCCCCACCCGAACCCGTCCAGTCACATAAATGCCTCAACGCCGACACGAACCCCCATCGATGAACTCTTGTCGTCTCGGATTGCTCGTCAGTGGATTGGGCACACACGACGCTCGCGGGGATCGGACACCCGATATCCCGTCCGCAATGCACGAGTGCACGAGATCGATAATCGGCGGGTGGGTAAAGATGAGGTCTTGTTGTGCTCGCGTGCAGTTGGAGAGGTTTCCGATCTGAAATTTGGGGATGGGATACATAAAGGGCGTGTGGGCGTGTGGGATGGACGTACCTCGCGGGTGACTTGTTCGCTGGGAGAGTCGGGGCCTGCAGAGATGCAGCTCGCGACGAGGTCCTCCCCCATCGAGCTAAACATGAACGCGATCCCTTTTTCGTCCTCCGCGAGGTTCCAAAGAATGCAAAACGCCTGTTCTTGGATCTGAGGATCGACATCGTTGACGAGTCTGGTTTAGGAATAGGTCCAAGGGGTGACATGTCAGCAAGAGAATTTTCCGCGAGGTGTCAAGCGACATACTCGGCAAGGTGAGTCCATCCGAGGTGCATCATAACCATCCCTTTCGTAGCAAGGCTACTCTTGCATAACAAGTTCTTCAGTGCCCATAGCACACTCACCCGAATCCCTTGATCTTCGATTCTAGAAAGCTGCATCAACCGCGGAAGTAATCTGTCCGCGAGCATGGCCTTGTCGACCCTCCTAAGCAGACTCCCACGAGTTCGCAGCACGCTACTCACCGGTCTCAGAGGTGAAAAGTCGTTTACGAGATTGCACACGACAGCTAACGCGGCAGACGTGACTCTTGGGTCTTCGTCTTCCTCCTTGAATACCTGGTACAATGCCAATCCGGTTCCGCTGTCGGTGAGGTTTGTTCAGATAACCGCGGCATCACGGCTGAGTGCTCGGATGCACTGACAAGCCGCCACACGCACCCCTACGCTCTTATGCGCAAGACATGCTCGGACGAGAGGTATCAACTGGATGTTGTCAGCAAGATCCCGTTTGATGACTTTGTCAAAGAGTGCAATCGAGGCTATCGCCGTGAGGGCTGCCTGTGCGACGAATTAAGAGGGTGGAGATGAGTGATGGAGACGGAGGTAAAGGGCACGCGCAGACCTCTCGGAGGATAACTCTACTCTCAGACTCATCAATGTCCCAGTCTGAAGGGTTGTCAACGGGAGTGATGAATTTGACAAGGGCCGCTACGTTCGCTATGACTCCGCGATCGTATACCTCTAAGCAGATATCCTTTTCGTCTCTGACCAGCAAAGCTGCCAAGGGTGTCTTTGAGAGTATTTCGTGGCAATGGAGAAACGGTGCGAACAAAGGGTGTGGCGGGCTCTAATTTGATTTTGGGGTGACTCCAAAGGCAAAATCAGGACGCGGTTGAGAACTTGAATGACAGCGAGTGCAGCTGCAGGGTCCACCATACCTGGGTGGTTGTTTGCTTGGGCACGAATGATGTTTGTAACACTTATTTCCATCATAGTGAGCGGAAGGTATGTAAGTTGAGATCGAGAAACTCACCACAGTGATGCCGCGAACTGGACATCCGTGACACGACTCTTGGCCCAGCATAAAACCAGAGCAGGAGGTGTACCTGCACACAGAATGACCATCGAGCGTATGGATGGATTGGGTGTGCTTGCTACCACCAGCAGGTATCCTTGCTGATGCAGTAGCAACGGATGAGTTGTCCAGAGCGAGAGTGGCAAGGGCACATGATACGGCGTCTTGTGCCTAAGATCGTTATCTGATCAACATTCGAACATAGACCATGAACAAGACACATGCCTTGAGATCCTTTGAATCATTGCAATCAAAGTCCGGATTACCCAGGCACCATGCCTAGTAGTGACATGTATCACCCCGAGTCTCTCCCAACCGCGCTTACTTTTAACTTCTCGCTGGCGTTCCGAACGCGGGAGCCGTTCAATGATAGCGCTTCTGTGAATCTCTGTGCGAACTGCAGTTCCAATGAATTGTGCAATTGCAAGTGAAGTCTGCGTTGAAACGTCGGCCAAAAGAGGTAGGAACACATCCAAGCAGTCGAACTAGAGATTTGAAAGGCATCTGTCTATATGTGTCGTGTACACTAGAGACTACAACGGACCTCGAAGAGATAATTGAGCGGAATATGCTCGGATTGGACTGAGAGTGGGACCGGTTGCTTCAACGATGGCGCTGGGGAGCACACGCAAGGCACGTGCTAGCGCGGATTTGAAGGTGACGATGACGAGAGCCTGCCCGGGGCTGGACAAAGCACGGATGATTGCTTGGAGTACATTCGCCCGAAGCTTGCCAGTGCGGCCTCAGAGCCTGTCGGAAAGGAAGTAGAGGGTGAGAGAGCAATGGACGAGGCTGGTTGTACTTACCATAGGAGATTGAGGAGATAACATGTGCTGCCTCAGCACGGATGTCACCTTGCGAGCCTTGGGATTCTCCGGACGTGGGGGTTAAGGCAATCGAGAGCTTCGGACCATCGTCGTGCCGGCGATCGGCCGAAGAGGGTTTTTGGGCTCCGACGTCGATGGGCGATAAGATACGGAATCGCGCGATTCCGCATTTTGATCCGCTTCCTCGACATCAATTCGCTTTCATCGAACACTCTTCCTCTCCTCTCTTCAGACGTCCCCAGCCCCAAACTACGAGGCTTGAGTTGGGGGTGAATGGAGATTCTAGACACATAGATAGGAACGTACGAGTGAATGAAGGTGGTGTCGCTGGCAAGAGGTGGGGAGCATACATGCGTAACGACACGGACTCCGGAGTCGGCGGGACGCTGAAGCCTGAGAGATGTTGTGGTTCCATCCCGGCCCCACCCCATCTTCTTCTGGAATCGAGTTCTGGTTCCATCATTCTGCTGAAAATGACATGGTTCATTTCTTCCACGGATCCTTTATCATAAACCCCAAAAAAGGTTTGCGGTGTTGAACGCGGCTGCTCCGCTGGTCATTTATTTCTTCATGCCTGAGATGGGCCGGTCGATCGCTGGAACGTACGTTACAGTATTGACCAATTTCAGAAAACGTCGGTGAGCAGGTTGCATATATATCGTTTTTCTGTCCACACATATCAATCGGATCATCCAGTAATGCCCTCGGCTTCCTCTCAGAGGCGAGGTAAAGTACACTCCTGGCGCTCTTGATGCTCTAACCTGTGGTGGTCCGTGTGGATTGCCGCGACCACTGGCAATTGAACTACGTGCGCATGATCCCATTTGATACGTTGGCGACATGCTCGCATGGGTCCATCAGGCAATAACTGCAGAATGCGAGTTCCTCGAAAGCCTTTTCGGTGTAAATGGTTAGGCGCGCATGGCAGGGGCTGTACGGACATTTAATGGAAGTGAAGAAGAAGAGTAGGTGAAGGAGTTGTTCAATTCTTCCGTGGGTAAGCCTTGTGTGCCACTCAAGGTGAGGGAAGCGTTTAACGCGCGCAATGGACGTTGTCGTCGCTCGCTCGTTCGGCTGACAGACGGAAATGCAGGTTCGAGTTCTGCAAACTGTACGAGCGCAAGAGAGCTGTATTCTATCGTACAAGGTCGCCAATCTTCTGCGGTACTACATGCTCACTATGCAACGGACGATCGGAGACCAGTCTTTACTTTCCCAGACGCTCCAGGAGTAAGCGTTTCACCATCGTCTGAAGAGTGGATTATAATGCATGATCATATTCTAGGATAACAGGAGTCAGTTACAAGATCTTCTTCGACTCAATACAGGCTCAAGGACGTGCCTTGCATCGTATACCCCTCGTTCGTCACCTATCGCGTTCTACTTCGCCCCCCTTGGCTCACACACACACCCCACAGGACCCCGACGACCCATCTCTTTCTCCTCCGCATTCAATCATCGACCACGCCCAACTCCTGCGTGAAACCATGCAAGTTTATGACTCTTCCCTTCTCAGCGAGGGCTCCTCTGATCCCTCTGAGGCAAGCACGGGATTCTGACGTATCCTGGATGTCATGGTCGATCCTGCTGTCACTATGTGTGCTGCCGCTGCCGAGGAAAAGGCTAGGTTGTGTCCGAGGTGGGACCATGCGGTATTTGTATTGAATTGTCTGGGGTATTTGGAGCTGCGTGTGTTGATTTGAGTTGGGTTTCTTGTGTCCTCACATTAGACTCGCGTGGATGATAAGAATCACTTTCATTCACGGAGGACAAGCAGAAGGAGGTGAGGGACAACATTGAGGAGGGGATGCAATTGCTTGAAGACGAGCACGTAAGTTTTTCTTGTACATCTTCATTCGTACATGTTACGACTGCTACCGTCGGAAAACACAGTATGAAAATATCCTCAAGGATGCCTTTCAGCGATGCAATACGCACTTTGGAGACGAAAGGTCCCGCAGTAAGTTCCCCTCGCCCCGCTCTAACGCGATGATGTTCAGTTTTTCTCACCAATGGATCCTTTTTGCTAAATGCCACGTGAAAAAATACATCAGACACCAATCTCCCGTCTCCCTGCGACCGAACCAGAAGCGCTCGCCAAATCCCTCGGGAAATTCTCTTTGGCTATCTACTCTGGATGTGATCCCACCGCCACGTCTGTTTCCGCTCTCATCGTCGTTCCTTTCTGGACACGTGCATCGTGGTGCACTGAGGCGACTCGTCCGGGCGTGTAGTGCATTGTGCGAAGAGGTACGGGCAGAGAATGCACGAGGCAAGTACCTTGCGGAGAGTGTGGTTCTGGGAAGGGAGCGACCGTTCGGACAAGTGGAGTTGTTGAGGTGTTTGGGCTCGAGGAGGACGAGTCTTGAAGAATGAACCATTCAGACTGTTGGGTAGCTCGTTTAGTCGCTGCTTCCCATTCCTAACTTGAACAGCTTGCACCGTGATTTTCCCATCGACACCTCGTATCACTACCACAATGACGACGATTTCGGTGGAGTGAGAACAGGCACCGAGTGATCATGATAGGTGTGTGAACTAATGTATATTGCTAAGGAGGCACGTGTATGCCAGGCGACATTGGCGTACCATGAATGGACGACCCACATCCTTCTTTCCAACGTTCTGCCGGCTGGCCGAGTATGTTTTCCAGAACACGTTGGTGGTCAAGGAATAGTGAGTATCTGGGCGAGACGTTTGAGAGTGCGATACTAACGGGAACCGAAAGGGTCGAGTGAAAACAGCTCCTCCTCGAGCACCGTTCATCAACGGCAGGCGGAATCGACCGAAATCAGTGGTCGAGACGACATATTGTCAGTCGCGTCCCTCGTTGATGGGAAACACATCGTAAGTGGTGGTCAGTGGGACCCAAGAGTCGAGTGATAACAGTCCCTCCTCCACCAACAGCAAGCAGAACCGATCGAAATTGATGTGCGAGGCGACATATTCTCAGTCGCGTTCCTCGTTGATGGTAAACACATCGTGAGCGGTGGTCGGGAAGGAAAAATTCGACGATGGCGAGTGGAGGATGGCAGGGAGGTGGGGACGCCAATGGATGCGGGGAGTGATGTTTGCAACATTGCAGTGTCACGAGATGGAAAGTGGGTCGTGGGTGGAATGCACAGTGGCGAGGTAATGGTGTGGAACGCAGAGAGCCACGAAAAGGTGACCGCATTCGAAGCACGCATCTTTTCGGTGCGTGCAGTGGACGTCTCACTGGATGGGACAAGAATCGCGACCGGATCGTATGACGACACTGTCTGCGTTTGGTCGTTCTCGACTGGTGAGCTCCTGCTTGGCCCCTTGAAACACGACGATTGCGTTCCCGCGGTCAAATTCTCACCCGACGGACGCCTCATCGCCACCGCCACGTGCAACCGCGAGTCTGTTCGGATCTATGACAGCAAGGACGGCCGCCTCCTCATTGACATCCCACTCCAAGTAAACTATCTATTCAACCAATCCCTCGCTTGGACCAGCGATGGCAGGAAACTCTTTGCCTTATCTGGCGACGGAAACATCAACTGTCTCGACGTGTCCACCGGGACGACGCGCTCTCGATGGCAAATTCACAGCAAGAATGAACCCAAGTGCATTGCCCTGGCAAGCAACGGCACATTCATCGCAGCTTCCGCAACCTCATCAGTCTCGTTATGGGACACTACGACACACAAGCAAATCGGGTCTGTCATCCAGCATCCAGCTGGCGTCGAAACAATGGCTATTTCAGCAAACCACCACCTTGCGATGGGTGGGGGCAAGACAATCACCCTTCGCAGTCTCTGTGACATCCTTCCCTCATCATACTCTGACGATGTAAGTGCATTTGTTCAACGTATCGCTGCGTGGGACCCCATGGTGTTGACTGTTACAGATTTTCGTAGAGCGGGTGGAAAAGGCTGATCTTGAAGAGAGAAGCAAGTCCCTTCGTGCAGAGGAGACCCCAAGTGCATTTATTATCACCCTGACTCGCGTGTCGTTGACATCCACGTTCATTAGACACCAGAATCGCACGTCTCGAAGAAATCGTTCAGCAATTCCGTAACCAGCTCGCCGACTCACAACGCGCCGCCAATCAGGAGAAAGATAACCTCAACAAAACCATCAAGTCACTTCGTGCACAGGACACGGACTCGAGTACGTCTATCATCACCCTGACTGGTACTCCATTGACATCCTCGTTCATCAGAAAGAAACAATGCATGTCTCGAAGAAACCGTGCAGCAACTCCGTAACCAGCTCTCCGACTCACAACGCGCTGCCAATGAGCAGAAAGACAACCTCAGCAAAACCATCAAGTCGCTTCGTGCACAGGACACGGACTCGAGTGTGTATATCGTCACCCTGACTGGTACTTCATTGACATCCTCGTTCATCAGAAAGAAACAATTCATGTCTCGAAGAAACCGTGCAGCAACTCCGTAACCAGCTCTCCAGCTCACAATGCGCCGCCAATAAAACCATTGAGTCGCTTCGTGCACAGGACATGAACTCGAGTACTTATATCACGATCGTCACTCGCGTTTCATTGACACCGGCGTCCGTTAGACACCAAAATCGCCCACCTCGAACAGCAACTCCGCACCCAGATTGCCGATTCCCAACACAGAGTGAATAGCCTCGTTCAGATCCTCCGTGTGCACGAGCAGAAACATAAATGTGAAGTCATATATGCCGAGGGCCGCATAATCGATGCTGCAATCTCTCTTCTCGAGATCACCAACACCGTAAGCGAGGAAGTCAAAGCCAACAAGCTCATAATGGACTGGCTTGCTAGTGAGTTTTAACGTCGCACATCAAGATAAAATATTCAATCTCTACTATCAGATTTCAAGAGCCAATGCATATCAAGGCTAGAAATAATTGGAGACGGGGCACCGAACACCGAGAAACAGGATGAAGCGCTTGCAGCCTACTCTACTGCATTGTTACTCAGTCCCTCCATCCCAAACACGTTGTTGTTGAAGTGGGCAAGGACAGTGCTGATTCATAGCTCAGCAAACGATGCATTGACTGCCGCCGCCAAGGTAGGGTATACATGATAGTCTGATGCCGGACGTTGACAGTCTTTGCGAATCAGTTCAATCTCCCGAGGTTTCTCATCTACCGGGCAATCTGCGATGTTCTTCAAGAGGACGGTCGCATTTTGGAGGCGATCGACTGTTTCCGACAGATGGAGAGTGAGCTAGGAGACAGCACGGGTAACCGCGATGTGCGACATGAAGAGTCTTTCCACACGACGAACGTCTCCGAGGAGGAAACAAAGGCTGTGGATGAAGCCGAGTGGGTTACCTGTGAGCATTCCTTACTTGGTCCGTGGCCCTCGGTGCCCTCTGACATTGAACCTCAGACTTCAAAGCGCGTTGTCTGAAGGGATTCGAACAACGTGGAGACGTTGCCATGGACTCTGGCTCGTACAAAGACGCTGTTGCCCATTACACTACAGCATTGACTCTCGATCCTCCATCGATAGACCTTTTGATCAAGCGAAGCAAAGTACAAGCTAGGATTGGATCATGGAATGATTCGCTGGAGGATGCCAACGCGGTACGTGTATCATGATTGACACCAGAGAAAATAACCAATGGGATCCCAGGCGATCACACTCGACCCGTCGTCCCCACGTGGCCACGAAAGAAGGCATGTAGCACTACTTGGCGCTCACCGTTATGATGAAGCAATCGACGCGTATAACGATATGCTTCTGAAGCTTGAGGAATCTCCGGATCCTGTTACTCGGGGTAAGCATTTTCTGACTCGAACGAAAGCATCGTCTGAGGATTCTGCCTGTTGCAGAATTGCGTAATCACTATGTGACCCCGTCGCAGACGATGGCAGCAATTCACAGTTCTGCCAAGCGGACTCAGCGGGACGCTCCGCTCGTCCTCCTTAACACGGAGACTGGTCGTCTTTGTGACAAGCAGGAGCGTTTGGATGAATTCGAAGTTGATCAAAAATTTAAGGAACTTGTTGCATCCATGACGACGAGACGCGATGACTCTCGCATTGCGCAGACCGTTCGGGAATACTTTCGATACGCCACGTTCTCCCATACCTGGGAAGGAGCCGAACCGCTCTTCCACGATGTCCTCCAGAAACCGGTGCACACACTGGCAGCATCACCCACAGTCTCGAAGTTGGTGATGTTCTGTATGACCGCGCGGGAGGCTGGGTTGCTCTGGGCATGGTCTGATACGTGTTGTGTCAACAAAACGGACGGCTCGGTGCTTTAGGAATCCCTAGCCTCGATGTTCAAATGGTACCAGGAATCCGCCCTCACGGTCGTTCACCTAAAGGGTGTATTATCCGACTCGGACCTGCGCGCTCTGGTAAGGTGTCTGTGGAACACCCGTGCATGGACGTTGCAAGAGTTCTTTGCATCCCGAGTTATCCGCTTCTACACTGAGGATTGGAAGCCTTACCTTCCTCACGAGAGCGTGTATAACCACAAAGATTCGTCTGCAATTATGGACGAGATGGCGGCCGCGAACGGCATTGACGTACAAGCTTTACTCTCTCTCCAACCTGGATCAGAGAATGTACGACAGAAGCTTTGTCTTGCTGCAGCACGACTCGCTACGAAACAAGAGGATATAGCCTACTCCCTCTTCGGTATATTTGACGTTTCTATACAAGTCAATTATGGCGAGGGTCAGCAACGCGCTCTGGGTCGACTGTTACAAGAGGTCTTGACCCGGTCAGGTGATGTCACCATTCTAGCCTGGACAGGCAAAGCATCAGACTATAACAGCTGTCTTCCTGCCGAGATTGGTGTATATCGCGACCCAGCGTCACCCTATATCCCGTTGCCGATTGAAGATGACAAGATGGATGGTTTGGTCGCGGAACTACAGACATCCTCGGCATATCTCGATTCCGCCTTGATGCTATACAATCAAGTCGTCGTTCTCGCATCGCCGCGTCTTTTCAGCCGCCGGTTGAGCTTATCCTGCATCGTATTTCCGCTGAGAGGCCCGTTGGTCTCTAGCAGTGATTCTCAGCATGTTTATCGCGCGGTGACATCTGCACTCGGAAACATAGAGATCAAGACAACGGAGGATTTATCCAGCCTGAAGAATCTGGTGCTCGTGCATCGATGGCTCAAGTGCATTCTTGACCCTGTCTTTCCTTCCGAGGACGTGGTTGTGGATGATGACGCCGAACCACTCACCCCACTCGAGGGGGATGGCGGGGACGGCAATTTCGATGTGCACTCCCCCTTCTCACCACACACTGTATCCCCCTCATACGACAAGCTTCCCAGAGCATTACGGCTTTTTGCGCGTCTCAGACAGCCTTTCGGCGCGTTATTGCTCGCCCCTCTATCGCACAATGAATACAAACGCGTCGCATCCGATCACCCCATCGTCGTGCAGCTACTCGAGAACGTTCCCCCGCGCTATCTCGCGCAGAAGATACAGACGCTAGATATCTTGTAGTTGCCGTGCCGTCTTGGGAGATTCGTTTGTCCATCCAATCACCCTATCGTCGTGCAGCTACTCGAGAATGTTCCCGCTGCGTTATCTCGCGCAGAAGATACGGACACTGGCCATCTTGTAGTTGCTGTGCTATCTTGGTGGATTCGTCTGCTCCTATTTCCAGATCTCTTGCTGTTGTTATCTCGGACTTGGCCATCGCCTGTTCTCGCACTTCGCCTCGTTTTCTGCAAGGTATATCATCCTGTTTGTAGTACCCCGTGTATCATGGTAGTGTTTGTTGTAACCCTATATACGAATGAGTCTCTGGCGGGTCAGTCAGTTCCCGAAAACCTGCAAAACAGTCCCGCGACTCGACAAAAAGAGCTATCTTGTGCACGATCGATCTTTGGCCCGTGCTTAGGGATCGGTGAGGTGAAGAAACAATGAGGTTATGTATTTGTAGTGCAACTGAGATACATCGTTGGCTATACGAACGGAATGGGAGATCCATGAGAGATGTGAGTGAGGGGGAAAGTGGGCGATAGCGCGGATAGGGAGCGTTGTCTGGCTCTGAACAGTCCTCCTATGGACTGTGGGGAGCTGTGAGGGCGGGTGAGAGTCGATCGAGGGTGTAGTGGGAAGGCAAAAAAGACGGGAGAGAGCCCAGCTAAGAATGCAGCGGGCACGAGCGAGGAGTGTGGTGCAGGAGAAAGACTTGAAGGATCGGCACCATACGCCTCGTGCTCGACCAAAGACAAGTGACCACGTTCGTACCTCACTGCAACTAGCACTACGTAACAGGGCAGCACTCCACCACAGAGATGAGCATCCCCAATGATCTTGAAAATAACTTATACAGACCATGTGCGGCGAAAATACATAAAGTACTAGCGCTACAACCTCACCCGCTACATGCATGCAATTGCAAAAGCAGCGCCGACAACATCGACGAATCAAAGCATATCCCCAATTGCACACGTATCCATCAAATCCAACACTCTCCTTGCCAACATCGCCGCGTCCTTGTCGTCTTCCGAGTTAATCTGGTGTCTCCCAGTCCCCACACCAATGCCCACACCTGTGCCCATGCCGACGCTCCCCCCGCCTATTCCACCAGCACTTCCCAACCCCCCTGGACTCACAGGCACACTCACGCCAGCCCCACCTGTACCCGTCCAGTCACACAAATGCCTCAATGTCGACACGAACCCCGCATTGATAAACTCTTGTCGTCGTCTCGGATTACTCGTCAGCAGATTAAGCACACACAACACGAGCAGGGATCAGACGCCCGATTTCCTGTCCGCCATGCACGAGTGTACGAGGTCGAGAATGGGCGGGTGGGTAAAGATGAGGTCTTGTTGTGCTCGCGTGCCATTGGACAGGTTTCCGAGAAGGTAGGCGGTCTGGAAAGTGGGGATGCAGATGTGTGAGGAGCGCATGGGTATTTGGGATAGATGTACCTCGTGGGTGACTAGTTCGTTGGGAGAGTCGAGGCCTGCGGAGATGGAGCTTGTGACGAGGTCCTCCCCCATCAAGTTAAACATGAATGTGATTCCTTCTTCGTCCTCGGTGAGGTTCCGAAGGATACAAAACAGCTGTCCTTGGATCTCAGGATCAACATCATTTGCAAGTCTGGATTAGGAATAAATCCAAGTGGTGACATGTCAGCAAGAGAATTTTCCGTGAGGTGTTGTTATGATATGTAATATTTTCAAACTTTTCTTTATGAACACTTGTACAACCTTTTTACTTCACAATACTCAACACATTGCATGTGACTGTGGGAAAGATCACCTGATCACAATGATGTCATAGCATGTGTTATTAATTTCCACTCTTCTCTCACAATACTATACTTCTTTTTCCCATCATCAACTTCTTTTCTCACACTCATGTACTTGCATTTGACCATACTTAGTAACTATTATTTACAGCACTTGGTCTGTGCACACTTCTCATCAGTATATATACCTGTACAACATATCATAGCACTCCAGTCTAATCCACTTGTCATTTCTGTCCACCTGGTGTCTATGGTTCAGGACTGGAAGTATTGATTAAGGACCAAGACTATTACTTGTTCCATCTTGTCCCATCTTGCCAGTTGGTGTTTGCTGTGTCAAAGTCCAGCTAGTGGTTGTTATTCATAGCAACTCACAACAGGTGTCAAGCAACATACTCGGCAAGGTGAGTCCATCTGTGTTACAGTTAAGGAGGAGACCCCTCATCAATTTCCTTCTACGTCTCCTCCTTCTCACCCACCG
>JBBPQP010001192.1:0-12261 GCA_038092555.1 Boletus subgraveolens | reverse complement strand
GTTGCGGTGAGGGTGGTTGTACCCCGCGTGACACTCCGTATCGAACTCCCCGAAGTTGCAAGGCTCCCATCCCTGCCCTGGCCGTGGGACTTTGAGGCAGGGATTGTACGTGAGAGGACGGAAGCACGAAGGGAGTGGACCGAAAGTGTATCCGAGTCTGTGTCGCCGGACCCGCGGATCAAGGATGGGCGGAGCGCGCGAGATAGATGGGGATTTCGGAGCGTGTGATGTGGTGCGGGAGAGATAAGATCTTCGACAGGAACTTCGATCTCTGGGAAGATTGCAAAAGATCAATTGCAGATAATTCGGATTAGATGAATGAAAAGGATCAATGAGGATGTGAGATGAATGAAGTCTTGAGAATGAGTCGCACCTTGCGAGATCTCTTTGATCGACCATCCTTCGAGAGCATCGAAGCCACCCTCCTGGCGTACCCCCATCCACCGCTTCCTGATCCATCTCAGCAAATCAACGCGGGCTTCTTCCACCTGCGCACGGATCTGTGACGTCTGCGAGAGCATTGTTGCGTCTGTTTCTGTAACATGCGGGCGAAGTAGTATGCTGGACACAAGCGTCTGTGATATGGAACCACATAGTGATCAAGATTCGTTATAATCTCGATGGAATCAACAGACGCACCTGATAGACGATCGCAGCGTAGCGTTCACTCATTCCCCTCTTAAGCGCTTCCATGACCCAGCCTACCCTCTCTCCATCTTCAAACCCGACTCCATCGCCTTCCAACATCTCGACCCATTCTGCTTGCTCAAAGCACGTCTCGCTTTCCTTCACGAGACACTCGTCGATCGTTTTTTGCGCCGTCATTACCATCTCCCTCGATACATCTGCCCACGCATCGATGGCGGCATCCAATTTCTTCATCGCATGTTGAGCGGCGAACAGCAGCGGGAATACGTTGGTGGGTGTCGTACGCTTACCAACACCCTTGACGACGCTATCACGTATTTTCTGAGGTAGAGCGGCGAATTCGGCGTTACACCAGCCTTCCCCGAAAAGACCTACGAGTGCGCGGCGGGCGCCTCGCTCAAGGTAGTTGTTAGCGACATCATCTGCGAGCGCAAATTCGAGCACGCGTGGAACCCTGCGGGCACACTGGCGGCATCGGCATCCACCAATACCCCACTTGGCGCTAGTGATACGCTCGTATTCGTCGAATTCGAGGAACGCGTGATAAAGGCCATGGAGCATCTCGTAAACGATGCGGGCTTGGATCTCGTTGGAGAGGTGAGGGAGTGAGAGATAGTTTGCCGATCGAAGAATTGCAAATGCGGTATCGAGGTCATATGTTCGGTGGGAGAAAACAAGGGTGCCAGTGTAGATGTAACCCAGGGTGAAGTGGAGGGAGGCGGGTGTGAATGGCGGAGAGGGGAGCGTAACTGTTAGCGGTTCAGTCGGTGCGGATGATCCGGCCGCAGTTGTAGCCTTAGGACCCCAAGTGAGGAGCTGGGCTCGGAAGTACGGGGAACGAGAGACAAGAATGAAACGGTGAGAGGAGAAAATCGCGGTTGTATGCTCGGGATTTGATGTCGAAAATGTGCCAGTGAGGGAGATGCGAATGTCAGAGTAGAGACGAGAGCGCCACATGTAAACCAGGTCTTTGCGGAGCTTGTCGATACGATTCTCCTCCGCGTCGACGAGGTCGCGTGATTCGGAGGTATCAAAGAGAAACTCAAAAGCCTCTCCTAAACCTTTTCCTGTGTACAGATATTCTAGCTCGTTGGAGAAGAGGGCAGGGGAAATTTGTTGGGAGAGACGGAGAACGCCACCTTGGTGGGTGGATGGGGACGGGGATGAGGAACGGTATGGGGAAGGTGAGCGTGAGTTGTGAGCATAATCTAGAGTGAGACTTAGTGATACTGAGGACTGTGCGGGGGCTGGGGAGGGGGTGGACGAATATGGTGTCGGAGACGTGATGGGCGGAGGGCGAAAGGAGAAGTAGCGCGCCTGGAACGAGGGCGGGGCACGCGCGTATACGATCGCTAGGAGAGTATTAGCTAGCGACGACGCTTGCGATGGCAATACACACCTTTGTGGCCCCAGACCTCATCTGTGGAATCGTGATCATTGTCTGGATGTAGTTCCCATACGACATCCGGGAAGCGATCCTTGGCGTTGTGAAAGAGTTCGAGCAGGTCGGTTTGCCAGGCCTGCGTGGACTGACGCGATGCTTCTGGTATTCCGGGCGGAGGTGGGCTGTTCGTCGCCATGAGTGATGAGGACGACGTGTTGGACGACGGCAACGACGACGACGAGCAAATGAGCCAGAAAGTCTGCCGGACGCAAAACACGTGTTGTCGGGTTAGGGTTTCGTGTCTGGAAACAAAGGGGGGTCGCAAAGTTGAAAGTGAGAGGGGGGTTAAATAATCAGAGTGTTGTTCGCCAATGGGAAAGGGATCGAAGAAACAGGTCTCTAGGTCAAGGGCACGACATCCACGTATCGTCCAAGGCCGGTACAACGAACATCCCGATGTGAATCCACAGAGCCTCATGGACGACGAGGATGATCACGTCGACGATCAGCCGGCCCTTCGTCCGACCAAAATTGACGTCCCCTTAGCTATGTGGGTGAGTGTCGACATCCAATTTGACTTCACAGGCTTCCTGACCACACGGAAGGACTTTGATCACTGTGACCCGCGTAGATGTTCCGGAAAGAAGCTCGCTAGACTCGGTCTTATCAAGGAACTCAAAGTCGGGCTGCGCTTCCGCGGTGTCGTCGTATCGTGAGTCGCTGCGCGTGTGGCGTGTGTGTAGTCCATAATCACGATTCTCGTCTCGTTCCGTTCAAGATCCAATGGTACTTTCGTCGTAAGTCCAGCCGATAGAGACATCGTGGCTAAAGACGGGCTCGCGGTCGTCGAGTGTTCGTGGGCACGTCTGGAAGATGTCCCTTTTTCAAAGATAGCAAGTCCCCACGAGCGTTTGCGTATGTAGGTACCACTCGGCGTTTTTGCGAGCTCATATCATGGTCCAGTACCATATCTCATTGCCACCAATCCAACGAACTACGGTAAACCATGGAGACTCAATTGCGTAGAAGCTCTTGCCGCTGCTTTCTATATCACGGGATTCGATCAGTACGCAGAGACCCTTTTGAGTGGATTTGGCTGGGGAGGCGCATTCTGGAAGGTCAATAGGCGAGTGTAGTTGCCTTCCATATCGCACACCTAGATTTGATGTGTTTCACCATCAGCGTATACTTAGAGAAATATAAAACATGCAAGTCAGCAGGGGAAGTCGCCGCGATGCAGGACGCGATTCTCGCCGAGCTCGAAAATAGCTACGAAGAATCCCGCAAGGACAAAGACAAAGGTCGGTTTATTGCATCCAGGAATGGTTCGTGGATGATCTGCATCGTTTATCCGCATGCAGACCTTGCATCGAGAAGCACGGAGGACCTCTTGGTCCCTAATCCCAATCATGCTCCAATTGTTCCTGATGATTCATCCGAGTCCGGGGAAGAAGGAGATGAAGAATAGATGTACGTGTACACTGTTTTGTATCAAGTCACCCCTTACATAGAATCTGGTACAAATGTCCGGCTTTGAAGGTGGCGGTTTATTACGTAATGTACTTCGATTATCGGTGTGACTCCAACTTGCCCAGAACAAAGTTTGACTGCCCGGCTCACTCGAATCGTCAGCAGTCAGCCAGAAAACAAAAGCCATGCGGTACTACGAACAGCGATATCCGGAGGTCGACGAACTCGTCATGGTGCAGGTCCGTCAGATCGCAGAGATGGGTGCTTATGTGAAGCTAGCAAGTCTTGTCCATCCATCTCAGCGAACCTACAGACGGCTGATGGACGCACTTTGAGAACAGCTAGAATATGACAACATCGAGGGAATGATTCTGCTCTCTGAGCTTTCGAGACGTCGGATAAGATCGATTCAAAAACTGATCAGAGTCGGCAGGAACGAAGTCGTTGTCGTCCTGAGGGTAGATCGCGAGAAAGGTATGTCGGAACGCACACATGCAGATCGTGAACCTTGAACTGAGTTGCCCTCTGAATAAATCACTAGGTTATATCGATCTCTCAAAACGCCGCGTTTCACCTGAAGATATCACAAAGTGTGAAGAACGGTATATGAAATCCAAAGCGGTGGCCTCCATCATGCGACACGTTGCATCGAAAATACCTTCTGTGGATACTCCCGCTCCGACTGAGGAAGAAGGCGCAGGAGCGGAAGAAGCTCCTGGTGGGTCGAGTGAAGAAGCTCGATTGGAAAAGCTGTACGAACAAGTTGCTTGGCCACTCGGGAAGATCTATGGGCATCCGTATGATGCGTTCAAGTTGGCACTCACGTAAGTGCATCTTATTCCACTGACCTCGCATTCGTGCATGCTGACAATGAGTATCAATTTGCGACTGTAGCGAACAAGAGACGGTCTTCTCTTCACTTGCCAACCCACCTACTGTTGCTACCATCGGCGCGCTCACGAGCACAATTGCGCGACGGCTTACGCCCCAACCCATCAAACTTCGGGCGGACATCGAGTTGACCTGCTATACGCCGGCTGGAATCGACGCAATTAAAAAGGCACTGAGGGCAGGAGAGAGTGAGAGCAACGAGACTGTTCCAATCAAAGCCAAGTTAGTCGCACCGCCGCTATATGTGTTGAGTACGAATGCGACGGACAAGGTGAGAAATTGATGCCGATAAATGAGAACGAGCTCCGATGTGCTGATGTGGATACCTGCTATGACTTTTAGTTCGTTGCGATTGACCGCCTCGAACGCGCTATCGAATCTATTCAGGGCTCGATCGAGACCCAAGGAGGTGCGTTGGTCGTGAAGATGAAGGTAAGTCCTTGCTGCATCTTCCCAAGTCGGTGCATGATGGAGGTTCTGTCACAGCCGAAAGCAGTTTCGGAAACAGAGGAACAGGACTTGGCACAGCTCATGGCCAAGGTTGGACAGGAGAATGCAGAGGTGTCGGGCGACGAGGATGACGAAGAGGGGGTTTAGCGCTGTGACATGCCTTGTACAACCCAAACCAACATCTTCTGATAGTATCCTACGTAAGTCGAGGCACGAGGCGGCGCAGGATGAAGTCTGCGAGTAAGCGAAGCGAGGTGGCGCGCTTTCTTCTCCTCTCGCCACCTCCTTCGCTCGCTCAGAGCTCAGTCTCCGGTAGCTCTAGTTGTCACCACAGACCTTCGCTAATTCAAACTTCACCTTTCCTAAACCTGTCATGTCCAATCCTCACGATGAAGTATGCCCAGACTACTTACAGCCGGAATTCGCCGAGGCCCAGCTTGTTTCCACAGTCGAAGGGAAGTCAGAAGAAGAAGCTGCCGTGTTTCTCAAAACCATCTGGCAATTCAACAATGCCAGAGACATCAGGAGATGGGACAACCAATGTGAAGCAGAAGCAGAAGTGAACCATTTGGAAAGGGAGAATGCAATCCTAGAGGAAGAGAGATGATGTGTCCTACATGAGCAGGAGATGGAAGCAGCCAAGCAGGAGGAATGGAAGAAATATAAGAATAAGTTCATTCTGATACCTAATAGACCTCTGCCAGCCACTGCACTACTGCTACCTCCCCAGCATGCTCTGAACAAGCTCTGCAAAGGAGAGTATGTCCCACTACACTATTTCACAAACAAGGGCATATGTGAGGCCAAAGAAGACACTGTTTCCACAGAGGATGATATCCTCACTTTGGTCCACTCAGATGCTGGTCCTGTTTTCCAAACCTTGGCATCCATTAAAGTGAAGGAATGCAAAGTCAAAGATGAGCATCTCGCTTGGGAGGAATTTAGCCAAGTGAACTACTGGATGCTCAACTTGTTACAACTACCACCCAGTAGGTGTACAAGTAGACATGAAGTGTAGAGCCGCCTTGAGCCTAACTCTTGTTGGGTCCTAATGACATAGGATACCTTCAGACTTAATGGGAGCCTGGCGACAAACAACGAGGGATACCAGGAGCAGTATCCTGAAGTAGATGACGACTGAGAGTCCTAGATGAAGAAGGTCCATAGACCTTGACTGTGGTGAGGATGTTGGGTAACGAGGTCGTTGTCGAACAGAACGGGTTCTCCTGATTGGGGTGGAGAACCTAGAGACAAGCCAATGGCGACAAGCCGTTGGTGGAAGAGAGCAACAGAGTGTTCTCTCTTGAGGACCTTAGAGCTAGACTCTAAGGTGTCGTCAATGGAGCCCTTCAAAGAAAGGGAAAGGAGGAGAGGGTGAGGTAGAGATCAAGCAAGGAAATGTTGCAGGGAACGGATGATGAATACCGCAAGAGTAACCATAAGGTGTACACTTTAGGTGTCAGATCAAGGTTAGAGAGAGAGAGGTGTTCGAGAGGAGCTTGAACTTATATACCCCGGCCGTAAGGGCTTTAGGGCAGGTATATTCCAATCTGGTAATGGTGGTCCATGCACAGTCTAACCTAATATGGTAAGAGTCCGTATCCGCAAAAGGAAACCCGGAGTCAGTGTGGTGAGGTATCGCCCAAAAAGGCAGGAGGGGTCTGCTGTGGGAAGTTCACGAGCGAAGGGGCGCATCGTGGGAATCAGCGTGGTGTGACGCGTTGTGATGGCACGTGAGTGGTCACAAGGGTGAAGTGAGGTCGGAGCGCAACACAAGGTGGTGGCGATGCTGAGGAGAGATCTGGCCTCAACTGAGAGGAGATCGCTGAGGAGAGCACAGGAGGTCGGCTGTGCGAGGAGAGGCACTGTGGGGCAGTGTGGGGAGATCCGAAGGGCGTAAGGGCAGCCCTAAAGGAGGAGATGGGTGGGAAATCCCAAAGGGATGTTCCAGGGAAGATCCAGGAAAGATCCAGGATCAGGACACAGGCGGGTGGCTGTGTCAAGAGGCACTGGGGGAAGGCAGTGCGGTCGGAGGATGTGGGCCATTGCAAGACGCATAGTGTCAAGTGTATATGAGTGCGAGAATGTGCCAGGGCGGGTGGTCTGGTGACAGGAGTGGCTAGGTGTGGGCATGAGGTCATGGGATGAAGGAAAAAGACCAGGGGTGTGCCAAAACCGTAACACAACTCCATGCGACAGCAAGACTGGCCAGAAGAATGCACCTCCATGATCTGAGATTTCTGGCTTGTGCTAGAAAGCCATGAATGAAAGCATGACCCCAGCGAGTATAGGAAGTGAGTGCTAATGGTCTACCAAGGAAAATATGCAGGGACTGGTACAAAACGATTAGCATGCCAGACTCCTTCAGTCTCCTACTGCTGGAACAGGAGTGTCTGAGAGTCTTCCATCAGGAGCTCCTTGACAATGCTTATGCATCCAAGATTGAAGCCTTGAACACTGTCAGCAAAGCTGTCATATGCAATCAACTGACTAACAAGACATTTTCATTCTCTGCTACCTACCATACTACTCACTTTTCTGGTTGACCCACTTGCTCAACCCCCCATGCTCATCCTGAACCTATACATGGGTTTTTTACTCATATGGCCACTTTTGGGACATGGGCTTTGCACATCCATTTTGTTATGGTTGAGGAAACTCCATACTCATTTTCTCATTCTCCTCCTCCTCCTCATCTCCTGACTCCTATCCCTTTGTCAGTTATATCCCCCTCCTATTTCAACCACCCCAGTTCTTCTCTCTTCACTGAGATCTTTGCCGATCTCTAAGACTACCAGATCTCCATTTCCATGTGGGCTAACCTCTTAGACAAGTCACTTTTTGAGGGATAGGCTGTACCTCATTGCCTCCGGGTACTTCCCTTCTCCACCTCTGGAACTCTCTGTCTTCTTTTCTTTATGACTCTTACTTACTCTTCCTAACTCACATAGACACTGCCCTCCTATATAGCCTTCTCTCACAGGTTATGGATTTCCCCTTGTATCCCCTATGTTTACTTCACGTGCTATGTGATGCAATGTGCCATTTCCCTATTTATCTTTAGGGCTCTGACTCCTGCCCTAAAGTACCTACTATATATATTAGGGTGCTGCTTGTACCTCTCTCTTTCCTTAACCTTGATATACACTTATTTGTGTTGTCAACTTGTTCCTCAAGATCCCCTCCCTTATGCCTTGTCTCCCCTCTGCCTCATTCTCCCCCCTACCTACTCTGGGCCAGCCCCAGTACTGTTGACTTTGGTTAAGCTGTTCATCCTTAACTCCTCTGGGAGTCAACCTAGGATAGGAACAAGGAGACATGTTCATGAACATGTACCATTGTTACACTGGTCATAACACATTTGGTCTTGCATGGCCAAATGTGGATTCCAAACAGCATGTCGTCATCTCACCAAAACAAATGCTAGTTCAAGGAACAAGAGACCTTTCAGTCCTCATCCTTGAACAACCACAAGCTATCACATTCATGCAACAGCAGCCTTTCAAAGAGACCCATCTTCCCTCCCTCCAAGGAGGTGACCAATGCTACCATATCAAAAAGGTTGTGCACATTTTGGGCAGAACCTTCAACTGGCCCCAGCATATCAGAACCCAATAATCTCATGCCCATCATCCTACCAGTCTATGCAATCTGCCTTGGATGTTGAAAGCACATCATGCCTGTCATATGCTGCCCAGCCAAATGCACCTGGGATGACCAATTCAACATGCTATGTGAGTGCATCAACAAAGTACTCTGACTCAGAGACAGAAGAAAGTTGCTATGCAGCCAATGGCAAAGAGACAAAAAATGTCACGGGAAACATGATGACATGCACTTCTGTTCAGGATGTGCAGTACTTACCCATGGAGCTAGCAAGTGCCCTTGAGCACAGAAAGCTTCATCCATGAACCCCATATAAACCAGTAATATGGGAAAGAGCTCTGTAGTAAGCTGGCCTTGCAGAGTGTTTCCACATGATCCCAAATGGTCTATGTCATGATTTCTTTGTAGGATATCCAATCATTTCCCATATACAAAATCTCCCAAATAGCACCACTATCTTCTTATACTCCACTAAATTCAATGAAATTGTGCATAAGGAAATTGTCAAAGGCAGATACCTGGGTCTGTACCCTTTTTCTGATGTAGAAAATGCCATAGGTCCTTTTCAATCTTCACTGCTATCCTTAATTTCCAAGCTAGGATGCCCAGACAAATTCAGACTAATATAAAACTTCTCATTCCCACTATTTCCTTCTACCCACTTCCCTAATCTGTCCATTAATCAGGCCATCACAACTGGCCTAATCTCATGCACATGGGGAAAATTCTCCATCATATACCTACTGATATTTCAGCTGCCACCAGGCTCCCAAGCAGCAACTTGGGATGTGGCCAAAGCATACAGAATGATACCACTGCACCCATCCCAATGGCCAGGTGCTGTAGTATGAATATTGGATGCACAAATATGTATCAACACCTGCATAGCTTTTAGTGCCTCACCCTTGTATGGAACTTATGGCCAAGTAGCAGATGCAGGAGCCAAGATTCTATGAGCCAATGGCATCGGACCACTAGATGAATGGGTCAATGACCACATATTCTTTCAGATACCACATACACAGCAGGAGAATTACAATCAAAACAGGAGTTATTGGCACAATGATATAAAACAAATGGGCATGAGGCACACTGGATCAAGGATCTGGTACAGTGGAATCTCACATGAGGACAGCACATTTGAGGAATTCAGTGAGGACTGCTCCTCCCCCATCAGAGACCTTTCAGCCATCTCTGAATGTTCAGTTGAAGATGTGTGTTTTACATACAATATTGCAGATATAGACAAAGTATCCCAAGTTCTAGGAATTCCTTGGGAGAATTCCAAGGACCAACCTTTTGCAGCAACCACAATTTACATAGGTTTCCTCTGGAACCTAGCTGCACAAACAGTGGAACTCAGCCCACTCAAAGCAGAAAAATATGTCAATGCCACTAACAAGTGGCTCAGCAGATCTAAACACACCCTCAAAAACATACAAGAACTGTACAGCAAATTGCTTCACGCTGCAGCAATTATGACTCAAGGTCAAGTCTACCTAGTGGGTTTAGAGAGCATGTTGACAACATGTGTCAAATGACCCTTCACACCGCATCACCTGAACAGCAGTGTAGAAGAAGACCTAAAATGGTGGCAAGGAAAAATCCTATCAGGCACCATTATATGCCCCATCTGACCACCACCTTCCTTTCTAGACATAGAAGCCTTCTCCAAGGCCAGTTCTGGCATTGGAATCAGTATTACCATTGGGGAAAGATGGCAGGCATGGAGACTCCTCCCAGGATGGAAAACTGTGCATGGACAGAAAGACATCAGCTGGGCAGAGGCCCTCAGCTTCAAACTACTCACTTGTGCTATCGACACTATCCTCAACAATAACCACCATGTCAAGGTCTATGGAGACAATACAGGTGTCATTGAAGGTTGGCAAGTGGGCAGGCACCACAATACCACTGTCAATGCTACATATCTTCAGAAAAATGCACTATTTCCTTGAAATTGCCAAGCATATCCTCAGCATCATCCCACACTACATACCCAGTGTAGACAATCCAGCTGACCCACCCTCACAAGGAATCTATGGCCCACCACATCTCATCCTCCTATTCTTTCCAATCTCTGAACACACTCAGGAGTTTATCATTGATGTGACAGCAGACCTCTCAGCCCATGAGCTCAGAGCACTCAGGGAGGGCTACTACTCCAGCACAGCAACCAAGACTCTGGACAGACTACATGCTTGACAAGAGGCCACTGAACAAACACGAGCAGAGATCAGACTTGAGAATGAGCTCCTCTTCAATGTCCTCCAGGACAATTGACTCCAACTCATTGTATTTCAACTCCCCTCTCCCATCCTCACACCAAGAAACCCCCAGCACAGCAAATGCTGTAAAACCCTATCCCTACCATTCAGAACTATGCCCTCTTTCCTTCCCAAATCGACCACACTGCCTAGCCAGGGATAGATTACATCTATGGACCACAACAATCACCTCCACTAGACCAACAGGCAACACTTCCCCAACAGTCATTTCCAAAGCAGCTTTATATTGTATCCTGGAAGTCATTGGAGCTTCATGGGCAGATAGCACGAAGGAACTCTCATCTTCCATGTATATTGCAACATCAATTTACATCTCAGAGTCCAAATGATGCCCAGTATCTTGCACTCTACTACTTTCCTTCCTAGCTAGCTGTGCTGGAGTGTGCTCCAGATCCACCATCACCAACTATATAGCAGCCATCTGAGCATGGCATCTTCTCCATGGTCATCTTTGGACAATAAACCAAGATGAGCTAAAGCTTGCATTACAGGGTGCCTTCCAGCTTGCTCCTCACACTTTCAAGCAGCCCAAGTGCCCACCTATGACAATAGAAGATATAAGGATACTGAGAGCCCACCTGGACCTAAATGATCCGTGTGATGCTACAATCTACACATGTATTGTAACCATTTTCTACTGCATTGTGAGACTGGGAGAGTTCATAGTCCCAGCCATAACCAAATATGACCCTTCCAAGCACATTCCCTGTCGCAACGTCATATTTCTACATGACCAAAATGGCCTTCCAGTTATCAAATTCAACCTACCAGTCACCAAGTGCGCCCCAGAAGGGGAAAACATACAATGCACACCACAAACAGGCTGTGCCACCAATCCGGAAACAGCACTGCAAAATCATTTCTGCATCAACCCAGCTCCTCCCAATGCCCATCTTTTTGCCTGGAAGCACCCAAAAAGTGGTCTTTGACTGCTTTCCAAGAATCAGGTAACTTCACAAATTACCAACATTGCAAAGTTATGCAACTTATCCAACCTGAAGGGACATAGCCTGTGAATAGGAGGGACACTATTCTACAGTATCTTCTCAAAGGTGTACCTTTGATGTCATCAAAGTCATGGGTTGCTGGGCAGGAGAAGCCTTCACAATATACCTTAGGCACCATGCACTGGTCCTCGCCCCCTTCCTTCAAGCCAATTGAATTTTGCTGGAAAATCTCAATTGAATTACAATGCCACCAGTATGCTGAGTAAGTCGCCCACTCCTAATATTGGGGTTCAAGCTTTGCTGGATGTGTTGCCAGGCTCCTAATCCCTGGGCTCACAGCTTATCTTGTCTACCCACAAATTCAGGCCAGCTTTGGGCCAGAAAACCTTCAGATTTTCACCCAACCCCTCAAGCTCATTTCTGACTAGCAGTTCTGTCATGTCTGATCTTTCAGGCATTGGTTTCACTCTTTGTCTCACCTGTACATAGTATACACCCCATGACAGTTTTTCCTGCACAAGCGATGCAAGATCATGCAGAGGAGAATTTAAGTATGGCATCAGGGTGCTTGGTATAA
>JBBPQP010001191.1:0-12265 GCA_038092555.1 Boletus subgraveolens | reverse complement strand
TGGTTAGCGTAATAGGACTTTAGGTTAACTCTTGTAGGGGTTGAGCTCTTGAGGAAACTCATATAGTACTGGGATTTGTCTTCTATGAACCTGGCTAAGTGATCTTCTAGTCTATATGTCAAATGACCCCAATTGCATGAATGCTAAGTGTGTAAGTGACAGCACACTGGGCTACAGCCTTATATAACCACAACTTTGTCTAGTTGTCTAGTAGCGACAACCATTAGAATAATGGGGGAGGAGTATTGATAGCAATTAAATGAGCTATGCTAGCAATATACTACTGACTCTTTATACAATCCAAGCACAAGAACAACATAAAGTGTACTAAACCTAACCCTAACATGAGCAGAACAGTGATAAAACCAAGACACTAATAGTAACATTCTTGATAGCCTATCCCTAATGGGTTAACCAACTTGAGCCTAAAGTAGCCCACCACTGGTAGGTGAGTGATATTATGTAAGCAGATCTAGACTGTTCTTAGAAGAAGCCAAAATCACATGACCATGGTCTGAACTCCATCTGATCTGGTTCTCAGCAATTGACTTGAGTGATATCTAATGGGAATTCTTTTACATCAAACACATCCAATATAATCCAATGTCCATATTTGATGGGCTTCTCCCATTAATCTCTGTTACTTCTAATGGTTTGTGCACAGATTTCCTCCCTCTATATATAGGATACAAAACCTTAATTCTTTTCTTTCTTGCCTCAGGTCTGACAAGTCTTCTGACAAATAGGTAGCAATGGCCAAGATTGTCAGAACTCTTTTCTCTCTCTCTTTCTTCACATCATCACTCTTCTCATCAGTCACAGAAGGTCAGAGAACTTTGTAGAATGTTCTTATTTCCAATGGATCAACCCTATTCCACTTCATTTCCCATACCTTAGTCAGCTTGCTTCCTAGTAGTGTATATATCAGCATGTATTGTAGGATAGTTTTCCCTCAGAATAGGATCGTCTTCACTCTTCTGCATCCCCTAAGGGTATTTGCTAAGGTCTCAGTTGACGGTCCTGATATAATCCTATTCTCTTTATACCTTACCAACTACCCTTTTCCTCATCATCCATCCTTGCTTTCAGCAGTATCCTTCTTGCTCGTCGTTGTCCCACCTCTTATCTTTACTGCTGTGTTACACATAAATCCCAGTATTAAGGGAAATCTGTCGCCTAGACATACATAAACTAGAATTGGACTAGCACCAAGTTCTTTCCAAAACATCATTCACATCCCTCTGTACTATAATGACTTCCCGACCAGTATCATGAGCAGCATTGATCTTGGGAACAATGACCCCGCATACCATCCATGCTCCCCAGGCTACACCATCTATCTCACCATTCCAATCCTGTCTCGAATCCCATCCCCCATCTGTCACTCCCTATCGGATTCACAATCCTCTGACTCCTGCTGGTATTTCAATTTCTCTGCTGACCGCTCCGAGACAGGTTCCCTATATTGACTGCAGAGAAACACCAGAGTCCATAGCAAGAATGATCAAGGAGCAGATTGGGGACTTTTTTGCCCAATATGCTGAATGGATAATGAACTACTTGATCAGTGCTCATGGGGCTGGCCCAGCACCACTGATCCCCTACAACACAATTGAAATGCTGCCCAGTCTCCAGCCCCCCTCTTATACCCAACCAACATTTGGATCATCAAGGAATACCTCCCGTCCTCTTCCCACCAAACCCCAAATGCTGCTGGCTGCAGAGTGCCAAGTGCAGGAGGGAGTCTATGGATCTATTTATGCCCCTCACCCAACAGTCAAGCTCTCTTCATCAGGAGGTTACTTAGGGAAGAATTGGCTGCCCGAGCCTGCCTACTATGATGGCAACAAGGAGACTTTCATGCAGTGGGCACACACCATGAGGATATATCTGTGTTCCTTTGAGGAAGGAGTCCCGGATGACCAACAGAAAATAACAATCATCCTCTCCTTTTTTACTGGCAACAATGCTGCAGGGCAGTTCGCAGATTTATTTGTGATCCAGAACAAAGAGCACCTCAACCAATACCCTTTCAGCATTTTCTGGGACAGCCTAGTCGAGATGTTCAAACCCAAGGCCCTGCAATGAGACACAGAGAGGAAATTGCACTCTCTCAAACAGGCCCCCTCTGAAACGATAGAGGACTTCTTCATCAAGATGTCCACACTAATCATTGAGGCCAAATGGAACATACAGTCCCACAGCATTCACCTCACCAAAATCACAGGGAACAGAGTCCAATACAAGTATGTACATGGAGTTTGTCATTAGCCAAATCCCTGGCATTGTCGATGAACACAATGTCTGAGTCTGGGAGAAGGAGCTCATTAGAGCCAAATACTCTCTCCGCACCCTGAATGATGCAAAGAAGTCATCTCTCCACACTACCTGGACTCCTCACTGCCCCCAACAACAACAATCCCACCCAACAGTACCTGCAACTGTTGCACCTGTGAAAACTGCTGCTCACACATATCAATACCATCCAAATGCCACAGGAACATTTTTGGGAGCTGGTGCTCCAATGGACATTGGCAAGTTGCATGCACAGGGGAAATGCATAAGCTGCACCAAAGAAGGGAAAGACCAGGCTTGGCCTTGTACCACCCACTTTAAACTGCACCCTCACCAAGTCCACACGTTCAAGATCAATGGACATATGATAGAATATGAAACTCCCAGGGAGTTAGCAGAAAAAGTGGCGGAAGTCACAAAGAAGGATTTTCCAAACTTAGAGTAGCCCAGTTGTCTACATCTATGAACACTAGTACTTTGTCTTATACTGCACCTAAGTCATTGCTGTCAAATTCATTTTCTATGCTACAAGTAGAAGAACTGACTGAGTCCAAGTGTGATGCAGCTGCCAAGCGCCCTCCACCAACTATATTGCAATGCCCTAAAAAGGCAAAAAGAGATACACCAGTTAGACCTCTGGTTAACGAAAAGGATACCAAAAGTCAAATGATAGAGAAAAGGAATGAGTGTTCCTCATGGTTGAACACAGTAGATCCTTGGTCTACCCAATGGATTCAACAAGTCTGTCAGAAAACAGATGAAAAGAGAGCATTATTGCATCTCTGATCATTCATACATAACACAAGGAGAGTGGAAGTCACTCCTCAGCTGATCACTGAGATTAGTGTGATGTCCCCTATCAAGGCCTACCTATCATTGCACAAGCTGCAAAGCAAGCCACAGTATAAGAAAATCTTGAAAAAGGATGACTGCTTATTAACTGTCCACATAGGAATGCTTCTGGACAATGGAAGAATAGTAGAAGCCAACATGCTGATTGATTCCAGCTGTACTGGATCGACCATTGATGCCTCCTTCATAAAACAGAATAACATCCCAATGCACAAACTTCCTCATCCCATTCCAGTGTACAATGCTGATGGCACTCCCAATTCCAGGAGTGCTATCACTGACTTTGTTCTGGTGGAGCTCTCCATCAAGGATCATATCAAGAAGATATCCCTTGCAGTGACTGACCTTGGAACACATCCCTTGTTCCTTGGTTACAACTGGCTCAAACATCACAACTCTGTGATTGACTGGGCCTTGCAATCTATTTCCTTCTTGTGTGAAGATCACATCCCCGATCTCATCTCCACCAATGACGATGATGATGATTCGGAGTATTGCCAATCTTGGAAGGAGGGTGATTGCATCTTCAAAATCAAAGCCCTTGATTACCTCATGTCCTAAGGAGTTGCCCAAGATCTTGTGATTGAAGCACAAAAGGAAAAACACCTAAAAACCTTTGAGGATGTAGTACCAGAAGCATACCATGCTTTCAAGGATGTATTCACCAAAGAAATATTCAATGAACTACCCCCATCCTGACCATGGGATCATGCAGTCAAATTACTCTCCGGCAACCACCAAGTCAATTGTAAAACATACAACCTCACAGTCAACGAACAAAAGGAACTAGACGCCTTCCTCGAAGAAAATCTTACTTCCAGTTGCATTTGCTCCTCTAAATCTCCCTTCGCCTCCACCTTCTTCTTCATCAAAAAGAAAGATGAAAGATTCTGTTCCATCCAAGATGAAAGATTCTGTCCCGTCCAAGATTATCGGAAATTGAATGCTATCACCATCAAAAACCAATATCCCCTCCCCTTTATCACTGAATTAATCAACAAGCTCAAAGGAGCAAAGCATTTCATCAAACTCAACATTCGCTGGGAATATAATAACATATGGATGAAAGAAGGTGATGAATGGAAAGCCACATTCTGAATGAATTGAGGTCTCTTTGAACCCCTCATAATGTTCTTTGGATTAACCAATTGGCCTGCAACCTTCCAAACAATGATGAACCACATCTTCCGAGATCTGATCAATTGAGGAAACATGGTTGTCTACATGGACAACATCCTAATCTTTATGGAATCCATCAAACAACATCGAGCAGTAGTACGAGAAGTTCTTCAGATCCTCAGAGAGAACAAGCTAAGTCTTTGACACACAAAATGTGACTTTGAGGTAGATGAAGTTGAATATCTGAGACTCCTCATCTCACACCAAAGGCTTTGACTGGACCCGACAAAGATAAAGGGAGTCACCGATTGGCCTGTCCCCAAGTCCAAGAAAGAAGTCAGAGGATTCCTTGGATTCCTCAACTTCTATTGACAATTTGTAAAGGACTTTGCCAAAATAGTGAGACCACTCAACACTCTGACCTTCAAAAAGGTGGAATTTGAGTGGACAAAAACATGCCAAAAGGCCTATAAACTCTTGGAGGAGACTATCACAACTGCTTCTGCTCTCATCATGCCAGAGAATGACAAACCATTCCATCTCAAAATAGATGGATCAGGAATTGGCATGAGAGCAGTACTCTCCCAGGAGAAAGAGGGCCGTGGGCACCCAGTTGCATTTATCTCAAGGTCGTTGAATGAAGCGGAGAAGAATTATCATGCAGCAGACCTCAAAATGGCAGCCATCGTCTTCACTCTCAAAGAATGGCATCATTATCTCCTTGACACTCAACATGAGTTTGAGATCTTCACAGACCACAAAAATCTCAAATACTTCAAGCAACCACAGGATCTATTGCAACGACAAGCACGGTGGAATCAACTTTTCCAGGAATACCATTTCATGATCAAGCATTAGCCAGGGAAAACCAATCCAGCTGACCTCCTATCATGACAACCTGACTTTGATGTGAAAATTGAAGACAACAAGGAGATCACCATGTTATCATCCAAACAATTCTCAAACGATGAGAGAGCTGCTGTGTGCTTTATCACTTTCAAAAAATGAATCAAAACCTCCAAATCCCATGCCAAGAAGTTTGCTATCAATGGAGTTAAAAAGAGTGATTTACCATGGAAGCTCAAGGATGGCTTAATCCACTGGGGAAATGTCCTCTATGTCTCCATGGAGCCATCCCTCCAAGAAGCAATTATCATCCAGAATCATGACCATCCCCTTTCTGGACACCCTGGTACTTGAAGAACTGGAGATTTAATATGAACAAGGTACTACCGGCCATCAATGAAGAAAGACATCACTTGATACATTGCTGGTTGTGACATTTGCCAAAAGATCAAAACCAAAGCAAAGAAAACGCAATTACACTTGAATAAGCTGGCCAACAGACCATGGGAAGTAATTTCCATTGACCTGATAGGTCCCCTCCCTGAGTCAAATGGAAAGGATGCAATCCTAACCATAGTTGACACCTTCTCCAAGATGGTCCCTTTCTTCCCCATCTCCACCATGATATCTTCTGCAGGAGTCACCAGAATCTACTGCAATCACATTTTCAAACTTCATGACACTCCAAAGAAGATCATCAGTGACAAAGGACCACAGTTCATATCATCCTTCATGTCAGCACTACAAGAGCTCCTACAGATCGAGGGAAACCCTTCCACCACCTATCATCCACAGACTGATGGACAATCGGAATGATTCAACATGCTGATAGAACAATACCTCCGCATTTACATCAATCACTGACAGTCTGACTGGGTAGAATGGCTTCCCTTAGCTGAATTCACTCATGATTCCAAAGTCTCCTCCGTGACAAAAACCTCTCTGTTCCTTCTCAACTATGGACAAATCCCTTGCATCAACACCACACAAAAATCAGTGGTGAGAAATGGGAGTGAAGAGGCAGCCGTTTTTGTCAAAGAGATGAAACAAAGTCACACCCAAGCAAAAAAAGCCCTTCAACATGCCACCAATGACATGAAGAAGTATCATGACAGAGGAACCCAACCACCACAAGAATATCAACCAGGAGATCTCATTCTCCTAGAATCAACCAACATTCACTCTGATCGTCCATCATGAAAATGGATGACAAGCAATACAGTCCATTCAAAGTGCTTGCGAAAGTTGGCAAAGGGGCATATAAGTTGAAGCTCAACTCCAAGTGGCGAGAAATACATCCAGTTTTTAACAAGTGTCTCCTCCATCCATATCACAAAGGAGAATTCCCCTTGCAAAAGAAACCTCCTCCCCCGCCATCAATCATACAACCCCAAGGAGAAGAACAAGAGATTGAAAACATTGTTAATTCATGAGAGTGAAGAGGGAATGTCAAGTACCTTGTCCACTGGAAAGGATTCCCCAGAGAAGAAAATGAATGGAAAAAAGCATTGGACTTGGACAACACCACCAACACTATCAAGGATTTCCATTGTCTCCATCCAACTGCTCTCCAACCAAAGAAAATGATGAGAGTTCATTTCGCCAACATTGACACCCCTTGTTCATGTCCCATCTGTCTTAATCTCTCTCTTCCTACTCCTTCTCCTATGTTCCTCAATCCCAACTTCCTTTCCTTCCATGAAAATATAGACCATCTACATAATTACTCTTTTGACACTTCTCTCACAGACACTCCTTATTTAGAAGGCGAAATTGTCAGACAGGACTTTGACTCTTAAAAGGGGGGTAATGTCAGAACTCTTTTCTCCCTCTTTTTCTCCACATCATCACTCTTCCCATCAATCACAGAAGGTCAGAGAACTTTATAGAATGTTCTTTTTACTTTCAATGGATCAACCCTATTCCATTTCATTTCTGATACCTTAGTCAGCTTGCTTCCTAGTAGTATATATATCAGCATGTATCATAGGATAGTTTTCCCTTAGAATAGGATCGTCTTCACTCTTTTGCATCCCCTAAGGGTATTCCCTAAAATCTCAGTTGATGGTCCTGATAAAGATAGGTCTTTGCCTATTACCTATCCAAGCATCCATCCTCTAGACACTATCCTCCTAATCCTAACCCTAACTTCAGCCCAGGTTTTCTCATGCACAGATCTCATAACAGACACTAAGCATTTCTATAATAGTATTACTGAGTTGCTCAACAATCCTAACAAAAAAGACAAGGTAAATCACCTCATGACATGGTGGAATCAGTAAATGAATGAGTTTATTTGAGATTGTATGTTTCAGCACTAAACATCAGCAGTCAGGTATTTCATTTTATACCAAGGTTAGTATCTTCCATCTGAGAATAGTGCACTCACAAGGATTTATAAAAAATACAAAGAAGTTAATGAGAGCAACACTGCTGCTGCTGCTGGTGTTTCTGAGTGAAGCGATGTAGTGATTGGTTTGCATCTGGTGGCATCTTGGCACTGATCAGGAAAATCATCAATGACAAACAATAAATGTAGCACATATCTTCCTGTGTGGATTGACTGCTTATATTACACATAAACATCTTGTCATCTGGTGATATTGTGCTGCCTCTGGTATATACCAGGAAGTTATGCTGTAGGTTACAGTATATGGCCCCTTGATGAGTTGTTGAACACATGCTCTTGGAAGTCAGCACCTGCCACATCATATGTACATAAATATCTTGTCATCTTGTGATATTGTACTGCTTCTGGCATTCTATACCAGGCTAAAATGAATGTTGTGGATGATGATATGCAGCTTCATGATGTTGTTGGTCACATGTACCATGTAGTTATTTGTGGACTTCTGGTGGCACCTTGATGGTGCAGATCTGCTTAGGCAGCAAAATGGCAAATTTACCTGTGATGGGCTTGGATAACATGACAGTGTTGAAATATTCAGCATATCTTTATCATATTGTGCTTGGTAACCTAGGTGATGATAAATTTTAATTGCTGCCAACCTCCCTGGAATTAACTGAACTAATTAATAGTTGTATTAGAATGACAGAGGAGGGTATAATATGGTATGTATGATAATGTTAGCTAAGGTCATCTTAAACTCTCAAATGATCTGGATAGGGCTTGGGCCATGTCAGAGCATGAATGTAATTCCTTCAGCATGTTCTGACTGGGCTTGTGAGTCCCCTCCACTTCACTGCCAGAAGTTGAGTAGCCAGGGTTTAAAAATTCAGTGAAGGCCTTTACTTCCTTGATTCTTGTGTTGGAAATCCATTGGACTGTAACTACACACATCCTCAGAAAGTCACAGCATGCAGTTACAATAAGCTGAGACAGACAGGGGAAGTCAGTATGGCCCACACAAAACAAGTGATAGAGAGATACCCAGCTGATAGTGAGGGCAAAAAGGCAAGCTATTAGACACACCATTCCCATTTAGGATAAATTCATGTCAGTAGTGGCCTCAATGAAGCCAAACCAACAGGGGGATTTGAGGTTGAACATCCCTTCCTGCAATATATATGTATGATCATCTGACCATTTGACTACTTTAATCATCTAACTATATCTTACTATTTAATTAAACATCTAACTATATCCAACCATGTGATTATCTGACCATCTGACCACAGCTGACTCTGACTATCTGACTACATCTGACATTGACCATCTGATTTTAATCATCTAATCATCTGACTCTGAGCATCTAAACCATGGGTCAGACCCAACAAAATGGCAGTCATTTCAAAATAATGACTCATTGGGACACTTTTTTGACCTTTAGTTTTGATTACATATAAACATTAGGTTGACTTTTTTACTTCTGTGTGCTGGCATTGGCCTGTAGGTGACTAGAGGTGAGCTATATAGTCAGATAAGACCAAAATCAATATAACTGGGTCATATAGGGAAGAATTAGTGTCTAAAAAATAAAGAGAGGAGTTAATTACTAGAGAGATCAGATATCTAGTCTAGTTTACAAGAGATTTGCTGACAGTATATGGCTACATAGGATAGAATTCAATCTCAGCTTTGAGTCAGGGGAAGGGCTGGATGGATACATCACAATGTGTGGCAAATTTCACCTTTTCTATACTGGTTTATTAAGCAATACCTTACTTGCTACTATGGGCAGGTTTTGAATAGCAGTGACTACAAAGCCCAGTCTTATGTGGTTGTATTTACTGATGAACCTAACATATTACAGACCTCACTAGACCAGTTTGAGAACAAATGTTCCTATAGAAAAGCCCAAGAAAGAAAAGAAAAACAATATTATATCTTAGGAAGGTAAAAATGGATTTTGAGATAATTAACATTGGATAGTGGGATTTCTATATGCTGTCTTATACTGAATTACATAAAGGTGACATAATATGACCCTTACCAAATGTATGTAATCATTCAATAGCATGCCAGGATCTAATATATATAATCAAAACTAAAGGTCAAAAAAGTGTCCCAATGAGTCATTATTTTGAAATGACTGCCATTTTCTTGGGTCTGACCCAAATCCCTTAATTCCTGGATGCATACAAAGCCAAGAGTACATATCTCAATTCATATACTACCCATGTTAAGGTGAGGATTAGGGGTTATCATGTTTTGGGTCATTTAGTGTAAAACATGCAAATATTGGGACACTTTTTTGAGCCACTGTATCTCTTATTGGGCATTCTTCACAATAGTTTGCTGTGCCTCAAAAAAAGACTTGTCTGATTGGTAATGTCAAAATGCAGAGTGAACTGGCCAAATTTGAAGCTTGCACTGAAGCTTGGAGACATAATATATAAGAGCTTTACCAGCAAGCAAAAGTATTCATGGAGGCTCCAAGCTACATATTTCCAGGGTCAGCTGGGGGGCATGCAACTTTGGGTCATTGAGCAACTTGGTTGGAGCCACTGAATGGAATTTCAAGAAGACAACATAGCATAGAGCAATTAAGCCATAATCACTCTCCTTTTTTAATAATATCATTTGTTACACTTAAAATAGTTCCCACCACAGTTGTTAATGCTTATAAATTCAACTATTCTGACATTGCTCAGCAATTGCCTCCTTAAGAAATGCTGAACCTCACTGAACCAGGCTGACTCACCCAAGTACATTTAGCTCAAGATATACAACAAGTCATACCAAATTTGCTGAAGCTCAAGAAAAGATTTACTCCTATGCTGCTTGGATGATCAAAGTGATGAAGAATCCAAGGGTCCAGGGAGTCAATAAGAGAGAATGGATAAACTTACTCACTAAGGAAGTGGTAAGGTAGATGATCATGCATTTCTTGCTGCTGAAAATGTCTTCCACAGATCTCAGCAAGAAAATATTTCCAGGCATCTGTTCAGATTTCTGGTATTGTTAGTGAGATGGCAACAAAATTCCAAATGTCATCCAAGGAAGTGATGACCTTGGATGAAATATTTGGTGAGAATAAAGTCATGAACCAGTTTCTGGTCAGGGTGGTATGAAAGCACAACCTCATAAGCAACACCAAGATCCCAGCTGATACTCACCTCAGCAACCCCATTACTCATTAATGGAAGAGATTCCAACCAATCCCCACTGTTACCAATGGAACCAAAAGACCATCTGAGAATTTTGTGAATAACAAACTTGATGAAACAACAGTAGCCAAAGAGAACCATGAGGATGTCAAGGAGACTATGGGTAGGAGGCAGACAAAACAGCAAAAGGTATTGATAGGTGGAAGAGTGCTGATTTACAGTCCGGTAAGTCATACAAATGTTCACTGTCACTTGTATACTAATGCAATGCAGTGATGCAAATCTTGCAAATCAAAAGACCTCTTGTGTACCACTTACATGACCATCAACCACAAAAAATTCAAGCCTTGCAGTCCTTGTGTCTATTGCAAGATAAAGTGTAACATCATTCAGGACCTTCCAGGGATTGTTAACAACAACAGCAATATTATCTATGAAGCTAGAAGCTGGGCCAACATTGCTTTATGATACAATATGGCTGTCTGGTACGAACCAGGAGATGGGGGAGGGGAGATCAAGGTGAAGGCAAAGATCCCTAAAGTGATGGTGAAAGATAAGCATATAGACCAAGACACTGAACCAGAAGAGGATGAAGATAACTGGGCCACTGAGCCCAAACTTGAACCTGATTTAGTAAGTATTATATACATTGGTATTCAAATTTGCTACTAATGAGTATCACTGTGAGACTTTCATCTCTGGGCCATCCAAGGCAAAAGAAAGAAGGGCATCAATGGTGAAGGTAAGTGGCTCACAAGATGCATTACTTATATTAACTGGTTGCTATCTAGATACAGTCAGCACCTGTAGTGATAGATGAAGAAGGCAAGATCAGCAATTTTTGACCAGCAAATTAAAGAGCCTTCACAAGGCTTGATCTTAGAAATGAAGTGATGGAGGGGGAGCTAAAGAAGCAGGTTACTTTGTTGTCTGCACTGGGCATCAAGTATGATGGGACCATTGCACTACAAAACCAATGCACATCCAAAGACACTCAGGCTCAGCTTGATTGCCTGCAGACAGCAGTGCTCCAGGACCTCAATGCCAATTGATACTTATGTGAAGAGGTTGTCATTCTTCAGCAAATGTCAGCTCCACTTGAGGGCAACATGGCAATGTTGATGACAAGAGTTGGAGAAGTCATGGGTCAGCAGGGGACCAATGGGGATCAAGTGATACCTTTGCCAAACTGGTATCCTTCAAGTTCTAACCATTAGTTATCTGACTTTGTACCTTACTTGGTCTTTTGTCTATTTGCATCACTTTAGTTTCTTGTCTAATTATAACTGTCATCTTTGGCTTACTTCAGAAGATTAGTGTGATGTCACTTGGCGAACAATATAAACATCATATATCTTTATCATGACATACAGTGACTCCAAAAACCCTTGCCATACCAAGATGTGATGTGGTGTGCAAAGCACACCACCACACAGTGTGGGAATTATGCTTAGCTTTGGTGGAGTCATAAATAGTACACACTCTTGGATACACAATTGCCCCCTAGGTCATGTGATTCCGTCCACAGGTGGTGGAGATATGGCCAATTTAAAACAGCAATACCATGAAAAGGGTTTTTTCACTTTTGAACTGATGACCAGGATCTCAGTCAAATCATGGAATAATTGCCTTTGTTTGTGCC
>JBBPQP010001190.1:0-12266 GCA_038092555.1 Boletus subgraveolens | reverse complement strand
TGGGCTCCAGTTGTAAAACAAGTAACAAGGTCAAAGACTTTGTAAGGGTAGATGTAGAAGGGGCAAGTACACTTGTCCCAAGGGGGTCCTGTAGGAGGGAAGTTAGATGAGAAGGGTTAGCTATGATTGACCACAGCAGAATAGAGTATCTGGAATAGTCCCAGGTACACAATGATGAGGGAAAACAAAGTCTGAAGTGGATTGAGTAAAACGATGAGCAGTCCGACCTAGGACGAGGGTTGGATAGATGATGATAAGAGCTATCCAGTCAAGGACAATGACCAGATACTAAGACAAGGAAGGGAGTCGATCAAGGACAAGGACCGACAAGGATGACAATAAGAGGGACTGTAGCAAGAAAACTAGGAGTGAACTGAAATGATCATTCAGATCTAGGTACAAACTTTTTATAGTCCAGGCATTCCCAAGACTTTGGTAACTAGGTTACCGGAGAAGCATACTATAGGGATCTAGAGGTGGCAGCAGCTAATCATAATAGAAGTAAGAAAGGAATGGAGGGAGAAGTAGAAGGAACTACTAAAGAAAGAAAGAAGAAACAAGACAGCAAGTTGAAAATGGTACCAGACTGTATACATAGTATCTGGTATAACTCAGACAGTGGATAGATGGTATGGATAGGTGATACCATACTAGACAGAAACATAAAGGCTTGACTTACCTTAGACTGGACATAGAGGACACAGAACACGGTGGAGATTACTTGGAGGATGACTGAACAAAGAGGAAAGGATGGGATGTAACTGTAGAGAGCTAGAGGCTCCTACACTGTAACAGGCAGGCACAGCCAGGTCCATTTGGTGATATAAGGAACAGCTTGATCTCTACCAAGAAGAAATTGGATAGCTTGGGTCAACTCAGCATTGGAGGAAATAGAATGTTTGGCATGTTTGCAACAGAGCACATAGCCTCCACCAAGATCCACTGCACCATGGCAGACTACCTGAGGGGAGTTGTCAAGTTCAGGTATCACTGAAATGAGGGAATTGACTTGACAATGCCACACTCTCTTTCATGCAAGGTTGGCAAATGATTTGGATGGCTGGTGAATTTGCTGACCCAGGTTCCCAATGGTATGCTCCATCATCCATTGTACATAGCATATGGGAGGTCCTTTCTGGATCACTTCAGGAACAAGTGGAATTGTTGTGAATTGTTGTGCAGGAACTTTGACCTAGTCATTTAAGCCCTGGAGACTCTGTTTCTTTCACCTAGACTTGCTACACTCAGGACATTTGTTAAGGAAAGCAAATGACATGTTGGGACACATGTTATGTGTGAGCAGTTCAATGCCAGTGTATGTCTGGATGGTTTTCTTGACTGCATGGAAGGACAAGAAGTTGTCAATGGCTGGAAAGCTTTGCTTGAACAAATAAGCAATATGAGTGTAGGCATTCTGAGAAGTGTGCTCAAGTGTGAGGTAAACAGAGAGACTAGAGCAGAGACTGAGATTGTTGACAATGAGTGGGGTATGAGGTGGATCACAGAGCTGGAGTAAAGCATCTGGGTGAAGCATGAAGAAAGATTTAGTGGTGGAAGCATTGCAGAGCATTTGAATAAAATGGAGGGATTCTATCATGGGTGCAAATATAGCATTGTAACAAAGGTTTTCAATGTCAATAATAGGGGACTGTCTACACTGATAATCAATCCTCCAGTGATGCAAAGATCCTGGAGATGGAGCAAGGGGATCTAAAGACAGTGAAAACCAACATGGAAGAGGTGATGGAGGGGGATAAGGAGGAAGGGTTAGGAGGTGGTGGAGAGAAGTCCTCATGTTCTGTGGAAGGCAGATGAAAATTGGAAGGGTCTGGAGGGGGAAATGGAGACAGATCATGAATTGGAGATGGTGGAGGACTTGGAGAGTAGCGATGGTATGGAGATTAGAACAAATAAGTCATGGTGGATTTAAACAAACAGTGACTTACCTGCTGACAGCCTCACTTGGGGTGGGCTTGTCTTTGTAGTCCAGTACCTCTAGATGGTTGAGGTAGGCCTTGATACTTGACTTCATGAATATGTTGATGCTTTTCTTCAGAACTGGCTTGGTTGAGATGCTGGTGCCAGGCTGAGGATGAAACAAGATGAGGGAGACCAAAGTTGTGCTTGATGCAAACACAGTTGTAGCATATGGAGGGCATGAGGGCTTTGCAAAGGGCTATACATTTGAGAGGACACACAGCTGCCTCAAGATGATACTGGTAATTATAGCAACACAGCTTTTGACGATGTACTAAGCACATTTAAACTAGTACAAAGAATAACAATGCAATAAGGATATTTATTCTATGGAGGAGACTATTGAGCCTAGCAATGTGAATTGTTCTGTGCAAGACAAGTAGTTAGTAGGGTTTATAACAATAGATTCATGCCATAGAATACAATTGTGGCAATTGATACAAGTATTTCTGAATTGCTCTTGGGCTCTGTAGTATCTGGGTCACTGTCTGGCATGGCTGTGTCAAATAGTAGGTACAGTAAAAGAGAAATTTGAATGTACCAGGTGGAGACTTTCACTTGAGCTTGGATAGCCTGATGTTGGATTGAGGAACAAGTGTCTTGTGACTCTTGTTTGTATCCTTGCCTGGTACACAAGGTAAATCTACAAGGAATGTTTTAAATTGCACTTACTACTGAGTTCTTGGATGACATCACAAAGTTGTTGCACATAGACAGTAAAGTCCCTGTGGCACAAGAATTTGGGCTCAGACATGTCAGACATAAGTTTGCAGACCATAACATAGAAAGATATGTACATAATATCATGAATAAATAGGGATATACATTATTCTACATATCTAGTTTTCATTTGGCCTCAAGGCTTGATTTCTGACTGCCCAGGGACCTTTGGGTCACTGACACCCCCCATTGTACAACTGCTTTCCTTTGCTTCCCCACTCATTCCCAGTCTCAAGACAATATATCTCTCTCCCAGTTATTCAAGTTTGAGTGCATAAATCTAACTTAAAACCCAACCCTCCTTTCCTCATTGCTCCTTGTATATCTTGATTTCCCAATAGCTCAAGGATTGTCAGGTCATCAACTCTTTATATCTGCATTCATCCTTACCTTCAAGACCATCTGTGATAACCCCCCCTCCTTCATCACTCCCCATGTACCTCAATTTCCCAACTGCTCAGGGATCATTGTGTCATCAACTCTTCATATCTGTATTCATCCTCACCCCCAAGGTCATCTGTGACAACCCTCCCTCCCTTATTGCTACCTCACCATGTACCTTGATTTTCTGACCACTCAGGGGTTGTCAGTCATTGACTCTTCATTTGCCTTCATGCTCACCTCCAAGGTTATTTGTGATGACCCCCCTTTCTCATTGCTTCCTCATCATGTACTTTGATTTCCCAACCACTCAGGAATTATTGGATTATTGACTCTTCATATCTGCATTCATCCTCACATAAGATCATCTGTGACAACCCCTCCTTCCTCATTGCCATCTCACTGAGTATCTTGATTTTTTGATGCTCATGGATCATTGGATCATCGACTCTTCATATTTGCCTTCATGCTTACCTCCAAGGTCATCTGTGATGACCTCCTCCTTCCTCACTCCCTTATATACCTTGGATTTCCAACTGCTCAGGGATCATCAGGCCATTGCTTCCAAAGTCATCTGTAATGATCTCCTCCCTTATCACTCCCTCACTGTGTACCATGATTTTTCAACTACTGAGGGATCATTAGGTCATTGACTTTTCATATCTGCATTCATGCTTGCCCCCAGGATTATCTGTGGTGACCTCCCCTTCTTGTACCTTGGATTTCCAACTGCTTAGGGATCATTGGGTCATCAACTCTTTATATCTGCATTCATCCTTGCCTGAGGTCATCCACATGACAACCTCATCCTACACAAGTCTCATCTCTGTGACCTCCCAGACATCAGTCAGCCCTCACTTCAAGAACAGCACAAGCTCCAGTCTGGAAAGATCATGCTAAATAGCAGGTCTCTTGCAGCAAATGCTAATTTTGCCCAAAGGCCATATTCCTCACTTAGCAGCTCACAATCCATACAATCATGTCCAATAGCTCCAACACCAGCCCAGTTGACCTGATCAAGGCTACTGTTGTTAAGTTCCATCAGCAACAGCACCATCTTGTCAATTGCTTGTATTACCTCTTTGAGGCGACTAGACTCAGCCTATTGATTAACTTGTTGGGGATAACTAGTAGACTCAGTAGACTTCATAGTATCAGCAGATTATGCTACTATCTACATAGTATCTGAACCTGTTCAATTTACTATGGAGTGCTACATGGAAACCCCAGATGTAGTAAATGCTATGTAGTGCTATGTAGCCTACATAGTAACTAGGGTTGCTACCAGCCCACTCTTTTTTCCAGATGTATGTAACAAGATCACAGTATGACTACTTCAGCCAGCACATGTGTTATGACCAGTGTAACAATGGAACACATTTGTGTAACATGTCTCATTCCTATCCTAGGTCAATTCCACAAAGGAGTTAAGAATGAACAGCTTGACCAAAGTCAACAGTACTGGAACTGGCCCAAAGTAGGTAGAGGAGAGGATAAGGCAGAGGTGAGGTGAGGCATGAGGGAGGAGATCTCGAGGAACAAGTTGATTACATGAATAAATGTATATCAAGGTTAAGGAAGAAGGAGAGTATAGTACTTTAGGGCAGGAGTCAGAGCCTGAAAGATGAATAAGGTATAGATGCATCATGTTGTGTAGCATGTGTGAGTAAACATGGGATATAAAGGGGAACACATTGCTTATAAAGAGAAAGCAATGTGGGAGGCAGTGTCTATGCAAGTCATAGAGTGTCAGAGTAGAAAGAGACAAGTCAAGAGAATGGAATGGTCCAGAGGTGATAAGAGAGGAGTACCTGAAGACAATGAGACATAACCTATCCCTCAAAGAGTGACTTGTCTAAAAGGTTGGCCCATGTGAAGGAGAGGATGTGGTAATTTTGGAGATTGTGGAAGACCTTAGCAAAGAGGGAGGAGCTGGAATGGTTGAGGTGGTGGGTTGATGCAGAGAGGAATGATGGAGGAGGTGGGTGACAAGGAGAAGGAGAAGGAGAAAATAAATGGGGGTTCTTCATAACTATAACATCACCCCCTTCATTGATCTAAAGTACCATCTTAGAATCCATATTATCCACTTCAGTCTCCTTTGTTAACTTTGTAATTGGTGAGATCCCATGAGGAGGAAGAAAGATTGTTGGGGCATTGGGACCAGATGTGATCACAGGCATAGCAGTTAGTATAGTGACAGTTGGGACAGAGGGATTGGATATGTCCAGGGGCAACAATGCAGCAAAGGTGACACTAGTACCAGGGGCAGTCCTGCTGAATATTCCTGAGCTGTCTACATTTGAAGCACCTGGTATACTCCAACTGTTCCATGGATACATTGGGGCCATCAGGGTGGGGTGTGGATATGTGGGGTATAGGGCCCATAGTAGGCTGGGGGTCACAATCCACAGTTGGAGCTGGGTGACTGGGATCCAGTGCAGGGGTTTCTGGCTGGAGATTGGTCCCACTAGGAATGTAGATGTGAAGGGGCAGGCAGACAGCTGTAGGTTCTCCCAATGAAGGAGAAAGAGTCCATGGGGGCCACAAAGAAAGGCCTTCTGAGAAAAGGAGATGGTGGGCATTTCTGAGAAGGCAACGAGCAGTTGGGACAGGTCTGCTGGAATGTTCTCTGGATATAGAGGAGGAGGGGGAAAGAGTCTCTCAAGGAGAAAGGGGGATGGTTCCACAATGTTTGTGCAGAGCTCCTCTATCATCAAATCAGGAATTGTTGCTTCCTAATCCAACAAGAGTATTGGTTGGGGAGGAAGAATAAGATCCAGGAGGGCATTCAAAGATGGCAGGATCAGGGGTGTTATTGTAGTATCTCTTCCATTCAACCTGGGAGAGGGCAAAGATGATGGGGTTGAGAACAATGGATAGTTTTCTAAGGAGTATGAGGGAGATGCAGAGGTTGATTCCTGTGATGTGTAGGTGATTTAGGATGTTGTTGCAGAGTTCAAGCATGGTTTGCTTGATGGTGAGGATGGGGGCTGGAGAGTCCCTTCTGTCAAGGAGGCCAGGGCCCAGGACAGAAGAGGTACTTGTCTGGACCCTAAAGGCCCAAGAGAAAAGAGATCAAAGGGTGGTGTAGGGGCAGTATTGGTGGACAAGGTGGAGGAGCATTTCATTAGTTGAGAAGAAGGGGAGGGACTCAAAAGCCTCTGACATTTGAGATCTTTTAAGAATGCTGACATAGAGGAGGTGGCAGGCAGATGGTTGGAGGCAGTTGAGATGGATGGAGAGTGGGATAGAGTTGATGAAGAGGAAAGGCATCAATAATGGAGACAGTATTTAAGAGAGATGGGTTTCAGAGTCCAACTCTTTTTTTATACTCAGAGAGTACCACCTTGGCATTTCCTAGATGGGATTCTGGTTCTCATGTTCATTCTGAGTCAGGGTAGCCATGCCAGTGCACCAGGTATTGCTTTTATTGGGACATTCCATGATGATTGATGATCTTTTCCACTTCATATTCCTCCTTGGTTCCTAGGAGTTCCAGGAGTGGGCAAGAGAAATTGGGTCCATGTTTGGGAGTTTTCTGATAGGATGATAATAGGGAGGCATGGAAGACATCATGGATCTTCCATTGTAGGGGAAGTTTTAGCTGATAGGCTACTTTTGAAATTATGGTGAAGATTTTAAATGGTCCTATTTGGTGAGGGGGAAAGCTTTCAGGAAGGGACTTGTAGCTTTAGGTTGTAGCTATTGAGCCACACCTTATCTCTGATTTTCCATGGCTGGAACTGGGAAAGGTTCTGTTCTTTTATCTTCTGCTGGGCAAGGGTGTGTGTGACTTTCACTTCTCTCCAGGCTTTGTCTAGGTCCAAGAGGCAGTGTTTGAGGGCAGGGTTAAATGTTTTCCCAGTTGCTGGACAAGAGCAAGGGGTGTATCCAAGCATTAGGGCAAATGGAAACTTGTGGATTACAGAATCCTCTGTAGAATTATGAGTGAATTCCATGAAAGGTAGAAGGTTGAGCTATTTTGGGGGGATACTGTTGTAGTATATGCACAAATAGGTCTCTAACTCCTGGTTGTACTGTTCAGTTTCCCTGTCCATTTGGGGATGGTACATGGTAGAGAGTGAGATATCATATCCAAGGAGGTATGTATGCAAGCTCCTTGGTGAAGGCTGAAGCAAATTGGGGTCTGCAATCAGAGAGTAGGCAGTCGTAGAGACTGAAGTGTTTGAACACATGTTCAAAAAATAAACAGGCTATGCCAGCAGCATCCACCATTTTCATACATGGGGCCAATATTACCCCCTTTGTAAGCCCATGGTCAACCATGACCATGACAGAATCAAAGCCCCACACAATAGGAGGTCAGTGATTAGATCCACAGAGAGGTGTTGGAAAGGACAGATGGCAGCAAAATTGAGGGGAATAAGGGGGGAAACAGTGGGATGCATTTGTACTTTGTAGGCCTGGCACATGGCATAGCCAATGACAAATCTCCACATGAAAGAGGAGAGGCCCAGCCACCAGTAGTTGTGGGATAGAAGCAAGACAAGGTCATGGCATGTGTCAGAGGAGACATAGAGATGGTTTTTGAAGTACAAGTGGCCTTTAATAAAAGACCAGTTGATGGTGGAGGTGCAGCCAAGAAGGGGGGTTTCCTGCTCCATACAGTGGAGCACATCCAGAACAAGAAGATCAGTGGCAGGGAAGGAGTGGATTTTGTCAGCAAGAGCTAAACCAATAGCTCCAACCATGGATAGTGACCCCCAGCCTGATGTGGGCTCCATACCCCACATACTGTATCCACTCCCCACCCTCCATGGAACACTTGGAGCATACCTGGTGCTTCCAATGCAAACAGCTTGGGTATATTCAGCAGGACTGCCCCTAGTACCAGTGCTGCTTTTGCTGCATTGTTGCCCCCAGACACATCTAATCCCTCTATCCCAACCATTGTTGCACCAACTGCTATGCCCACAACCACATCTGGAACCAGTGCCCTCATGACCTCCCTTCCTCCTCCTGGGACCTCACCAACTACAAAGTCAACAAACAAGATCACAGCAGATGATGTTGAGTCTGAGATGGTACTTCAGATCAATGAAGGGAGTAGTGTTATGGTTGAGGAAACTCCATATCCATTTTCTTCTTCTTCTTCTCACCATCTCCTGACTTCTATCCCTTTAGTGGTTACCCTCCCATCCCACCTTGATTACCCCAGCTCCTCTCTCTTCACTGAGATCTTCCATGATCTCTGAGACTACCAGATCCCAACCTCCATGTGGGCTGACCTCTTAAATGAGTCCCTCTTCAAGAGATAGCCTTCCTTCATTGCCTCCAGGTACTTCCCTTCTCTCTGCCTTTGGAACTTTCTGTTTTTTTTTTCCTTTATGACTCTTACTTACTTCCTCTGACTCACATAGACACTGCTCTCCTATATAGCCTTCACTCACAGGTTATGAGTTTCCATTTCCTTCCATCTTGATTACCTCATGTGCTACATGACATGACACATTCTTTTCTTATTTATCTTTAGGGCTCCAACTCCTGCCCTAAAATATCTTACTATATACAGTATATTAGGGCACTGCTTGTACCTTCTCTCTTTTTTTAATCTTGATATACACTTATTTGTGTTGTCAACTTGTTCCTCAAGATCCTTTCCCTCATGCCTCATCTCTCCTCTGCCTCATCCTCCCCTCTACCAACTCTGGGCCAGTACTGTTGACTTTGGTCAAGCCGTTCATCCTTAACTCCTTTGGAGTCGACCTAGGGTAGGAACAAGATGACATGTTCACAAACGTGTACCATTGTTACACCAGTCATACATAACATCCACAATGCTAGACATGAACATTGTTATGAAATGTCATCACGTTTTCTTTTTCTTTTATATCTTGAACTACATACCTATGCTTCTCTTTTGTCATTTACAGGTGACCTTGTTCGAACACTGTTGCAGCCTAGTTATTTTCTTTCCTTTTCCTCACTGACCTAATCCTCACCTTCCATCACCTTCCATGATATTCCATCATCAGTTAGCACTTTCTTACCAATCATTCCTCTTTATTCTATGAAGTTCTATTTACTTCTATTTGTTCTTCATTCTTGATTTGTATTTAAACCCTCATAGTTCTACTCTTGTCTTCAAGTTAGATCTACTTGGTATAACCATATCCTTGTCCTTGAATCCCTGCTCTCTAAGTCGTCATTGTACTTTTGAGTTAATGCTCTTCGTTTATCCTCATCATCATAGAAGTCCTACAATCCCTCCGTCCTAGTGGAAGTCCCCTAGGATCGTTCCCCTAAGTTGTTGTAGAAGTCCTACAACTCCCTCGTCCCATCAAATGACCAAGTCTACTACTATCCCTACCCAGGCTAGTTGTAACAAACATGAACAACTTTGATATGATCATATAGGCATATTGATAACTTACACCACAACCTTGCATTTTGTGACAGTAGGCTTGCTGAGACCATGAGACAATGGAGGAACCATGAGAGAAAACATAGCAGAATCTACTTCAGAAATGAATGTAGTGGCCAAGAGAAGTTGAATGATGTTGGGGACCTTCTTGACTGGGTCAATCAAAGCCTTGATAAGGGCCAGAATAAAGTGCTCAATGTCCTTATTGGGAATCAAAGCACAGGCCTTCTCAGGGGAATCATGAGTTGCCTTCTTCACATCAGCCTTGGTATCCCAGATGGCCTCAGAAAGGATGGGGACAATATCAGGCATGAGACAAGCAGTCCAAACAGAAGTGCTGACAATGAGCTGGTTCAAGACAGCCAGAGCACTAATCTTGACCTACCATTTTCTAGCTGTTTGATCTGGTAAAGGAGAGCAGGGAGGGCAGTAGCCCAGGGATTCATTGTAGCAGTGAGCTTACTGACAGCCTCCACAGCTGTGTTGTGGGCAGCAGGCACCTTGTTGGCAAAGTCTTCAATAAAGGCAATGTAGAGGCCCAAGTCAATAAAGGTAGGCTTGAGGGTATCTGTTGCACCAGCCTTAGCAAGCTCAACAACAGTGTTGACTGTGCCCTTATGCATGGCCAGTGATTTTTGTTGGAGGGCCTTGAAAGCAGCCTCAGTGAAATTGACAGTGCTGATGACAGTAGGACCATTGTTTTGAACAGCAGAAGTGAGAATTTTCACAGCAGCCTCACAGGACTTGGAAGCTTCATCTGAGATAAAAAGAGTGGCAACATCAATTGTCTTCATTGAATGCTTCCCATGCTCAGATCACATGATTTATTCTCACACACCATGGTGTGGTGAAACAGCTTGGTGCCTTGCTGATGGTACTTTTTCAGGCTTTTTTGACAATAGTCTTGAAAACCATCATGAGAAAAATTAATAAATTTGAAGAGGAGGAGGAGGAGGAAATGGCTCAAATGACAAAACTGAAAGGTGAGTAATTTCTATTTTTCTCATTTACTATCAAATTTTGCTTTTATTTGTTGTGGAATAGGAAAATACAGAGCTATTTCTGAGTATAAGGAGAGTGAGGAGAAGGAGGAAGAAAGTGAGGACCTGTACTTTTGAAACCAGCCTCAAAGATAGTCCAATATGTATACTTGTAAAAAAAGCTGCATCAGTAAATCCCTTATTTTGGCACAGTGACAATAGTAATGACAGTATTATGACAGCAACTTACAACACCACACTTTCATCATGTCATAGTATGATATTACAACCAAGCATGAAAAAAATATAGCAAAACTGTAATTAAAAGATGTAGTAAGAGTTGTAGTAAAAGTGTAGCCAAGGATTCATACCAAAGTGTAGCAAACATGCTTATCAAGGTGTAGCAAAAGTATAGCAAAAGTGTAGGGGTTGTTGTTGTTATGACTACTCCCAGTAAGCATCTTTGCCACACTTTGGCTACACTCTTGTGCACATTTTACTACACTTTTACTATACATTGTTACTACCTTTTGCTACACAAGTGTTTATACTTATTTTACCTGAATAAAAGTCTATTTGATGTCACGCCAAGATGTGATGAGTGTGACTAGTAAATGGGGCTGTCCTCATTTTATGTACATGATACTACAGCACATGTGATTGTGCCAGATGGTTACAGTGAACTACTTATGGACCTACATATTTGGCCCCTAACACTGTTAAAAAAGCTTTTCTTAATATAAGTTTTTACAAAGGGCTGTGATAGGCAATCAGGAGTCCTGGCTGCTTACCAAAGTGGCTTACAAATACTAAGAGGAGACAGATCCATCATGATGTTTGTCAAATGAGGTGATAGGGGCTATTTACCCCTAAAGAAGCAAAGTAGAATAGAATCCATCATGACTTTTGAAACTACTGAAATCATCCACTCATCTCTCATGATGCTTCCCACCCTGTCCGGAGATAGGGGCTATTTGACCAAATGAGGAAATTTTTTCCCAAACACTGAGGATGGATGACCTAATGATGTGAAATCGAAGAGGAGCTTGAAAAACTGAGGGGTTGGCCTATTTTGGCAAGGCACATCTGGGCATGTCCGCCATAGACCCTCTGGGGCGGAAAGGATATTACCCTTAGTCAGCAGCTGCTTCCAGGTGGCTGTGCTAGCCCCTAGGTGCTTCCACCTTCCATAAAAGACACTTTTGGCAGCTTTGCTGGTCAGAGACGAAAAGGATATCTGCTTAGAGGTATACAATTGCGGAGTCCTAGCGAACGTAGCAGTCTATCACTCCCATTGACAACCCTTCAGACTGGGACACTGATAAGTCCGAGAGTAGAGTCATCCTCCGAGAGGTCTGCGCGTGTCCTTTACCTCCGTGTTCATCGCTCATCTCCACCCTCTTAATTCGTCGCATAGGCAGTCCTGATGACGATAGTCTCGATTGCACTCTTTGACAAAGTCATCAAACGGGATCTCGCTGATAACATCTAGTTGATACCTCTTGTCCGAGCATGTCTTGTGCATAAAAGCGTAGGGGTGCGTGTAGCGGCTTGTCGGTGCATCCAAGCACTCAGCCGTGATGCCGCGATTATCTGAACGAACCTCACCGACAGTGGAACCGGACCGGCTTTGTACGACGTTGAGGTATTTATATGACCGGACGGGTACGGATGGGGGTGGCGTGAGCGTGCCCGCGAGTCCAGGGGGATTGGGAAGTGCTAGTGGAATAGGTAGGGGGAGCGTTGGCATGTGTGCGGGCGCGGGCGTGGGGACTGGGAGACATCTGATTAACTCGGGGGATGGCGAGGACGCGGCGATG
>JBBPQP010001189.1:0-12267 GCA_038092555.1 Boletus subgraveolens | reverse complement strand
TTATCTTGGCAGACACATTATCTGTGTTAAAATCTCCCACAGCTATGGTTTGGATGAGGGTGGAGATGATGGGATTGAAGGATTTCAGTAGGGCATTCAAGAGTATCATTGCCTGGAGTTGATCTGAAAGAAGCAATCCAGTCAAGATGGTATGTTGTAACATGGAAACCAGTTTAGAGATCTGGGGATTCTATGTCTCAGTTTTCTCTAAAGTGAAACCAGGTAATCTCCTAAAAGGCCCAAAATTAGCCTGAGACACCATGTGCTAAATAAAGAGCTGCCAGCTATGTCCAAAATGTGCAAGCAAGGAATGGACATGGATTATTTTGAGTAGCCACATAAGCATGGAGCTCATGAACCTTCATGTGCATTTGCACATATACTCCAAGTAATGCTTGGGCTTGGTGATCATTGCATTGCCAGCATCCTTGGTGATCAATAGTTCCTTGAGCTGTGTACAAGGAGGTTCCATTGATGATATGCCCCCAACCAGCTATGTTCAGAACATCTTGCATTTCCAAAGACCACATATAGTGTTATGATTGAGGAGACCCCTAACCAATTTCCTTCTCCATCTCCTCTTCGTCATCTACCAACTCCAATCCCTTTGTTGGTTACCCCCCCATCCCACCTTGACCATCCTGGAGCTACCCTCTTTTCCACCCTCTTCTCCGACCTTTGGGACTACCAGATCCCCACCTCCATCTGGGCCAACCTATTATGTAGATGAGTCCCTCTTTGAGGGATGAGGTTACCCCTCACTGCCTTTGGACATCCCCACCATCACCCCCAGATACTTCCCTTCTCCACTGCCTCTCAGATTTCTCTGTTTCCCCTTATGACTCTTACATACTCTCTATAACTTGCATAGACACTGCCTCTCCTCATAGCCTTCTCTCGTAGGCTATTATTTCCCCTTTTATTCCATCTGTATATCTCACATGCTATGCGACACGATGTGTCCTTTCTTTATTTATCTTTAGGGCTCCAATACCTACCCTAAAGTACTCAGTATATATATTGGAGTGCCGCCTGTACCTCTCTTCTTCCCTAACCTTGATATACACTTATTTGTGTAATCAACTCATTCCTTGAGATCCCCTCCCTTGTACCTCGTCTCACCTTTGCCTCATTCTCCACTCTATCAACTCTGAGCCAGTCCCGGTACTGCTGACTTACATCAGGCTGTTCACTCTTAACTCCATCTGGAGGTGACCAAGAGTAGGAATGAGATACAGTTCTTCATGAATGTGTACCATTGTTACATTGGTCGTAACAAAATATCAAGATTATACCTTACCAGTGCTATCAAGCCCAAACCCCCTGGAGACTATCCAGTGGTAGTCTAACTCCCGAGCAAGATGCAGTCCATATGCCTAGATTCTCTACTCTACCAAGATAGAAAAGCCTCTTCTGATGAAGAGCAACGCATCTTCCCACTCCAACCCAATCCCCCATCATCCACCTTCTCTCTCATCCCTCACTCTGACTCTCCCCAATCCTCTAGAAGGATTAGTTCTCAACCTAGACACAGAGCCTTCGCTCCCCCACCTCGTTGAACCACCCCATCACCCACTCTATCCAGAGCCTCTTCCAGCAGCCACCACCAACCAGAGATACAAGTTGATGTCCCTATTCAACCCCCCATCTCTGAAGCCAAGAAAGAATCCTCCCCCAACGACAATGGCAAAGAATACTGAAACTTCATTAGGAGAACTGACCTCCTCCCAGACCCACCCAATGACCCCGAACCAGGAGACAAAGACAACAAAGATGACAAAGACATGCCCGGAGTTAAGGCTGCCTTATCAGAGGAGTTCTCTGGAGAATCCACAGATGCAAACAGATAGCTCATGGCTATGGAGGGCTACTTCTCCCTCAACAATATGCTTGGAGACCTCGCAAAGAGTTATATCTTCCTCAACTCCATGCAGAAGGGAAGAGGAAAGACCTTTGCAGAAGCATGGCTTGCCAAATTAAGGATGGCAGGATATCCCACAGAGAAACCCACTTTGGCATGATTAGGAGTGCATTCACCAACACCTTCACCCCTTACGACACTGCTGCCCAAGCACAAGTCAAACTCTTTTCACTGGTACAGGACACAAGAGATCTCTGAGGGTTTGAGAAATATGTATCAAGTTTCTCGCTCCTCTCCATACAATCCAAGATCACTGATCTCAATACCCTACTGGAATGGTACCTCCAAAGACTCAACCCCCAGATCGCCACCCAACTCACCATGTCCAGAACCCTCCAGACCACTACCTCTATGGAGGATGTATACAAAAAATTGTCCAAAATCAAAGGAAACTACAAGTGGATCAGAAACATTTGGAGAGGACTGAAACCAGCTTACAGAGGCCATGGTCATGTTTGCGATTCCAATGCTATGGATGTTAATAAGATCACCCTCAGCGCTAGCCAGCATTTTAGGTGTATTAGGGAGCACAAGTGTTTCATTTGCAAGAGAAAGGGCTGTTCTATGAAGAATTATCCAGGATATCAGAAGAACAATAGTACACCTATCACCACAAAGACCAGAGCCATGGAGACCCAACCCACCTATGGGAGACCATCCACTACCACCATGAACCCACTGGATGAATTCATTAAAGACCTTTCGTGTGGGCAAAGTAGGGACGAAATTTTGAGGACACTGAGGTCCTCATTCAATACCTCCCTTGACGAGGAGGGTGTCCTATTGGAGGGACAGGAAGCCACTATGTGGGACAATGAACATGTCCATGTCCTCAAGACCCAAGAAGACCCCACAGCCATATCTTCAGCTGGTACCCACCCCAATGGAGAAGATATGAGGAAGGCACCAACGGATGCCAGGAGCTCCCCAGCACTGGCACATTTTTAGGAGGAAGGGCTGAACCAACATCAGTACCTTCCATTACGATAGCCCCTGTATTTATTTCTGGATCAAGATCGAATTCTATTTGTATTTCCCTCTCGATCTGGAAACAGGATGGCAAAATTGTTGGCATGCACACACTGTTGGATTTGGGAGCTATAGGCTGCTTTGTCAACAGAGAAGCAGTTTAGTGTCTGGGATTACCTATCGCCAGACTACAACAGCCCATCAAGGCTTGGAATGTGGATGGTACTGAAAACCAGTCAGGTATCATCAAGTTCAAGACAACAGTTGTCTTGGACTATGAAGGAATAAAGGAACAGCGGGATCTTTATATCCTGAACTGCGGCAAGGATAACATCATTCTTGGAATCCCTTGGTTCTGGTTGATTAACCCAGATGTTCACTGGACAGAGAAGTGTGTAACAATCGCGCCATCCCAATATTGAGACACTGCGGGCACCAACCCCTTGAAACAGCGGTACCTAATGAGGTACCTGGGCAATGATGATGAAGAACGGATAGAGCAAGAACTCACAGAAAGGTTCAAGAAGTGGACACCTGTCCAACATGCTAGGTTCTTTCGTGCCCATGGAGATATACTGGAGTTCATACTGAGACGAACAATGCTATCAACGGCAATAGCACAATAACAAGACAAAGCAACCACCACAATTCCCCAGGCTTTCCAAGACTTCGAGGACGTCTTTAACAAGAAAAACACAAAGCTACCTCCTTCTTGGTAGTATGATCACGCCATTGAGTTGAAAGACTCCTTTGTACCACAGCATGCCAAGGCCTACCCACTGAACCCAGCAGAGCAACAAGCTTGCAAGGAATTTGTCAAAGAACACCTGAAAAGTGGCAAAATTACCTCATCCAAGTTCCCCCAAGCTTCTCCTTTCTTCTTTGTCCAGAAGAAGGACAGAAAGCTCAGACCCTGCCAGGATTATTGCTACCTGAATCAACATGATCAAGAATGTGTACCTATTATCCCTCATCTCTGATCTCGTGGACAAGCTCAAAGGATCCACAATGTTCACCAAATTCAATGTCAGATGGGGATACAACAATGTTCTAATCAAACCTGAAAATTAGTGGAAGGCAGCCTTCCTCACCCCCTTAGGACTTTTTGAACCAGCTGTCATGCTCTTTGGAATGTGCAACTTCCCTGCCACATTCCAAGCTTTTATGAATGATATCTTTAAAAACTATATTGCAGAAGGATGGCTCATTATCTATATGGATGACCTCCTCATCCACTCAGCGGATGCAAAGCTGCATGAGGAACGTACCCAGAAGGTATTTCAATGCTTCTGGGAACACGAGATGTTCCTCAAACTGGAAAAGTGCACCTTTGCTGCATCTGAGGTGGAGTGCCTGGGAATCATCGTCAGCAAAGATGGTGCAAAGATTGACCCTGCAAAATTGAAGGCGATCGACAAATGGAAAACTCTGGTGGATGTGAAGGATATTCGATCCTTCCTTGGATTCTGCAACTTTTATTGCAGATTCATCCCCTCTTTCTCAGCCATTGCTCACCCCCTTGTCAACCTTACCTCAAAAACTCAACCCTGGCACTGGGACACTCCCCAAAAAACCGCCTTTAGGGCTCTCCAATAAGCCTTTACCTCAAAACCCATCCTGGCTTTCCCCAACCCCTCCAAACCATTCATGGTTATGACTGATGCCTTCCTAACAGCATCTGGTGGTGTCTTGATGCAACCCGATTCCAACAGCAATTTGCACCCTTGCGGGTATATCTCCCAAATGTTCTCACCAGCAGAACGGAATTATAATGTATTTGACCATGAACTACTCACTGTAATACATACATGCCTTGGAGGAATGGCACCAGTACCTACTGGACTCCTCCCACCCTGTGGTGGTTCAGACTGACTACAAGAACTTGACATACTTCAAGGAGCCACAGAAACTGTCCTGAAGGCAGGTACACTGGTTGCTCTTTCTCCAGAACTTTGATTTGTCCTATGTTGCCCTTCCAGGGAGCAAGATGGCCCCTGCAGATGTGCTGTCTAGGAAGGACAATGTTGACACATCAAACAACAACAATGACGTTCAGATGTTACCAGATGAAGCCTTCGACCACCAACTCTGCACCATTGACTTGGTGCTCATTGACAAGATATGCTTGTCATCTGCCACCGACCCACTTGTGCTGGACACCCTCCACCGCATGGAGGAAGGAACCCCCCTGCTTGGTCACACCACTGCAGCCGACTGGTCTTATATTGAGGGATGCCTGTACTTCAAGAACCACCTCTATGTCCCTGTGGACACACGCCCTGACCTCGTTTCCACTGCTTACTCCTCCTTTGAAGGGGGGCATGGCAGCCACCTTTGGACCATCACTCTTCTTTCTCACGACTACTGGTGGCCCAGCCTCTCCTTTTTTGTCCAGCGTTACATCGCTGGCTGTGCCATCTACCAGGCATACAAGGTACAGACACACTCCAGCATTCCCCTGGTCGTTCCCCTTGATTTCACCACCTCCTGTCCATTCCAGCATCTTTCTATGGACTTGATCACTGACCAACCATCAGTGTGGGGCTTTGATTCTGTCATGGTCGTGGTTGACCATGGGCTTACAAAGGGGGTAATATTGGCCCCTTGTATGAAAACAGTGGATGCTTCTGGCATAGCCTGTTTATTTTTTGAACATATGTTCAAATGCTTCAGTCTCCATGACCGGTTACTCTTGGACTGAGGCCCACAATTCACATCAGCCTTCACCAAGGAGCTAGTGCACCTTCTTGGATACGACATCTCACTCTTCATGGTGTACCACCCTCAAACTGATGGGGAAACAGAACGGTACAATCAAGAACTGGAGACCTATTTGTGCATTTATTGCAACAGCATCCCCCAGAAATGGCTAGACCTCCTTCCTTACACCAAATTTGCCCATAACTCCATGGAACACTCAGTTACACACAAATTGCCATTCTCCCTGATGCTCAGATACTCCCCTTGCTCCTACCTAATGATTGGGAAAACCCTCAACCCTGCCCTTGAATCCCGCCTTTCCAATCTAGATGAGGCATGGAAAGAAGCAGAGGCTGTGCACACCCTGGCGCAGCAGAAGATGAAAGAACGGAACCTATCTTGGTTCCAGCCATAGAAGATAGGAGATAAGGTGTGGCTTGACAGCTGCAACCTCAAATTGCAAATCCCATCCTGGAAGCTCTCTCCTCACCACACTGGACCTTTTGAGATCTCTGCTGTTATCTCCAAGGTTGCCTATCAGCTGAAACTACCACTGCAATGGAAAATCCACAATGTCTTCCATGCCTCCCTGCTATTGTCCTATCAGGAAACCCCTGAACATGGACCCAACTTCCCTTGACCACTTCCAGAACTCCTCAGGACTGAGGAATACAAAGTTGAAAAGGTCATCAACCATTGCGGAATGCCCTGAAGGAGGCAGTACCTAGTACACTGGCAGGGATACCCGGACTCAGAACAGATGTGGGAACCTGAATCCCACTTGAGAAACGCCAAGGCAGTACTCTTGGAGTATAAAGAAAGGGTTGGACTCTGAAACCCCCTTTCCTTTAAATCACAACCATCGCCCATGACCTTCCCTCTCATACTCTCCGTCCCCCTCTCCACTCACATCAGTCGCCTTCCACCATCTGCCCATCACCTCTTCTATGTCAGCATTCTTGAGAGATCTCAAATGTCGGAGGCACTTGAGTCCCTCCCCTTCTTCTCGAGCGACAAAATGCTCTGCCACCTCATCTGCCAGTATCGCCTCTATACCACCCTTCAATCCCTTCTCCCCTAGGCCTTTAGGGTCCAGACAAGTTCCTCTTCCTTCCTGGGCCCTGGCCTCTCTGATAGAAAAGATTGCCCTGCCTCCATTCTCGCCATTGAGCAAACTGTGCTCGAACTCCAAAACAACACCCTGGACCATCTCCATGTTGCAGGAGTCAATCTCTGCATCTCCCTCATACCCATTGGAGAATTATTCATTATTCTCAATCCCATCATCTTCGCCCTCCCCCAGGCTGACTGGGAGAGATACCACAACAACACTCCTGATCCTTCTGTCTTTGTCCACTCTCCCCAATTTGATTATTCAACCCCCACCAACACTCTTGTTGGATTGGGAGAATCCTCCCTTCAATCCAATGATGGAAAGTCTCTTCCACGATGTCGTGGAACCATCATCATTTCTTCCCAAGAGACCTCTTCCTCCTCCTCCTCCATATCTGGAGCTTCCCCTGCCCAACCCCTTCCAACCCCTCACCATCTCCTTAAATGTGCCCACCATCTCCTTCTCTTGGCAGGCCTTTCATTGCGGCCCCCACACTCTCTTCCCTTCCCACTGGGAGACTCTGCAGTCATCCACCCACCCCTCCACATCTACATTCCTAGTGAGGCCAGTGACCAGTTGGAAACCACTGGATTGGATCCCAGTCACCCAGCTCCAACTGTGGATCGTGACCCCCAATCTGACATGGGCCCCATACTCCACATATCCACTCCCCATCCCAACACCCCCAATGTACCCATGGAATGCTTGGAGCACACCCAGTGCTTCCAATGCAAACAACTTGGACATATTTGGCAGGACTGCTCCTGGTACCAGTGCCACTTTTGCTGCATTGTTGCCCCCAGCAACATCATATCCCTCTGCCCCAACTGATGCTGCACCAGATGCTACACCCACGATCATATCTGGTCCAACTGTCCCCACAACATCCCAGATTCCTCCTGGAATCTCACCAACTATGAAGTCAATGAAGGAGACCGAAGCAGATGATATAGATTCTGAGATGGCACTTCAGATCAACAAAGGGGGTAATGTTATGATTGAGGAGACCCCTAACCAATTTCCTTCTCTGTCTCCTTGTTGTTGTCTACCAACTCCAATCTCTTTGTCGATTACCCCCCCATCCCACCTTGACCATCCTGGAGCTACCCTCTTTGCCACCCTCTTCTCCAACCTTCGGGACTACCAGATCCCCACCTCCACCTGGGCCAACCTATTAGACAAGTCCCTCTTTGAGGAATGAGGTTATCCCTCACTGCCTTCAGACATCCCCACCACCACCTCCAGATACTTTCCTTCTCCACTGCCCTCAGGTTTCTCTGTTTCCCCTTATGACTTTTACTTACTCTCTATGACTCACATAGACACTGCCTCTCCTCATAGCCTTCTCTCACAGGCTATCATTTCCCCTTTTATCCCATTTGTATATCTCATGTGCTATGTAATGTGACATGTCCTTTCCTTATTTATTTTTAGGGCTCCAATACCTACCCTAAAGTACTTAGTATATATATTGGAGTGCTGCCTGTACCTCTCTTCTTCTCTAATCTTGATATACACTTATTTGTGTAATCAACTCGTTCCTTGAGATCTCCTCCCTCATGCCTTGTCTCACCTCTGCCTCATCCTCCACTCTACCAACTCTGGGCCAGTCCCAGTACTGCTGACTTACATCAGGCTGTTCACTCTTAACTCCATCTGGAGGTGACCAAGAGTAGGAACAAGACACAGTTCTTCACGAATGTGTACCATTGTTACATCAGTCATAACATATACATAGTAGTTGGATGGTCTTGCAAGATGTTGAAGCCTGGAAGTGATTGAAGAGTTGAGTTTGATGAGTCCAGACATAGTGGATGGTTATAGCAAAAGACAAAAAGCAATTGTGGAAACAAAAAGTTTTTGTTAGCATTTGGATCTAATACTCTAAGAGGAGTAAGAGGAATAGAAGATGGTGATGTCATTGTCGGTTCTCTGAAAGTAACAACACTCCTTGTTGATTCCCATATTTTTGGTGGTGGTTGTGAATAGAATGTTTGAGATGGAAGTTCCTTGTATACAATCTGTTCATGAGGGTAAGTGTACCCAGATACTATACTACCATCAGCTTGGATAATGTCCCAAAAATAAGATGTCCAATGCTCTTGTAAACCTTCACAGTCTCAGTACCACTTGGGTAATGGTGTAATATGAGCATGAGAAAGCAAGGACAAAAAAGCAAAAGGTTGTTGATAATTGTAATTGGGCAAATCATCATCGTCACCTGGAATCCCAGTGAGATGTGAAATGTCATGCCAAATATCAAGTTTAGCACAACTTTGCAAAGGATCTATTATCCAATAAGAAGAAAGATCAATGCCTAAATGCAAATGAGTCCATCTTTTCAAATTGTAAGGTAATTGATCAAAATGGTCAAGGTCAATGGAGCATACATATTAACCATCTAACCACACTGGGATGGGCCAGCAATAGATCAGCTTCTTGATCAAGGTCCTGAACTCCTTGGTCACCCATGCCTTGTAGACAGGCAAGTCATCACACTTCTGATTGTAGCATTCTCACTTGTCATCTAATAAGTTCAATTCATCTGCCATGGAGTAGGTCTTGGTGATGAAGAATGACAGCAGATATATGATCAAAGGTGGAGTGGAGGATATTTAAATAAGTGGTGACGAAGCAAATGAAATTCCTAGGATCAAAGTCCTGTTGAAAATGCACAATTAGTTTCATATGATCTTTCCAAAAAAGATGAGTCAAATGAATGAAATGGTTCCGTCAAATACTATCCATATAAACATTCCAGGTGCACTATGTGGGGACATCCCACAAGTTCCTGTCTAGTGGTCCATCATCTTGCATTTGGCAAAAAGTGTACCACTCATCCATTCCAGGTGTGTCTTTTTCCAAGTTAGGATGATAGACATTTACTGGAGTATTAAAAGCCAGACAAAGGTCAACAATAGACAGAATAGGAGGATTGGGGCAAAGAGCTTGTAGATGGAGTCTGAAATCCTGATTAAATTGATCATGGTCTCAGTTGAGGATCTCTCAGTCATGATTGTGAACTGAGGTATAAGTGGTGTCCCAATAGGAAAAGACAGGAAAGGCTAGGCCAGCACCTTCATAAATGGAAGCTAATATTTTGCCATGGTAAGAATATGAATCCAAAGAGATAGAGCATCATTGATTGAAAGGAATCCCAATGAAGTTGAAATTAAAACCATGTGCCCACAAGTCAAAGCTGACTCTAAATGCATGGCAGCTGATCTCCACTAGGTTCACTACTGTTAGGAGTAGTGGGCAGAGTTGGATTCAATCCTGAACATGAAACCTTGGGATCTCTTGGAGTATTGTGATATAACCTTCATCATTCTCTTTGATTATTTCCTTGACATACTGGATGTGGTTCACCAGTCTGGACAGTGGCTCCAGGAAGAGAAGGGTCTGTGGAGATAATTCTGGTATCTCCAATGATTTGTTGAAGAGTGTTCAAGGTAGTCAGTTCCAAGGTTGGTGTACCATTTGGGCATTCTGAGAGCCTGATGGTTGAGGTGTTATCAACATAGGTATATGGAACTGGTAGAGCTGGTGTAACTACTGCAGGTGCAGTTTGTTACAACTTCAACCAGGGGTAGTTGTACAAGTGGACATGAAGTGTAGTCCACCTTGAGCCTAACTCTTGTTGGTCCTAACATGTAGGATTCCTCAGACTTGACGGAATGTCTGGTGATGAGTGAGAAGAGATGCTAGGGATAAGATCCCTAGAACGATGGTGACCAGTAGTCCTAAGCAAGCAAGGTCAGATGACCTTGACCTAGGCAAGGACCTTGGATAGCGAGGTTGATGGCAACATGGTCTGGTTTCAGACAGATGTAGAGAACCTAGAAACAGGCCAACAACAACAGGTCATTAGGGAATAGGGGGCAGGAAGAGGGTCTTCCTGGTCAAGGAGTCAACAACGAGGTTGACAATGGTGATCTAGGTGACCACAGGTATGGTCAGAGGGTTCTTGATGGCAGCGGCAGAGTCCTCCAACGAAGGAGGAAAGAGGGGAGGGTGAGATGGAGATCAAGCAAGAGGAGATTGCAGGGAATGGATGATGAATATCACAAGGGTAACCATAAGGTGTACACTTTAGGTGTCAAATCAAGGTTAGAGAGAAAGAGGTGTTAGAGAGGAGTTCAAACTTATATACCCTGGCTGTAAGGGCTTTAGGGCAGGTATATCCTATCTGGGTAAGATGATCTGTGTGCAGTCTAACCTAAATATGGTAAGAGCCATATCCATAAAAGGAAACCTGGCATTTGTATGGTAAGGATAAAGACAGGAATGATAGGAGAGCTCTGCCATAGGAAGGTCACGATCACAAGGACATGTCATGGGAGTCATCATGGTGCAATGTGTTGTGATGGCATGTGAGTGATCACATGAGTGAACTGAGGTTGGGGCACAACATGAGGAAGATGGTGATGTCGAGGTGAGTTGTGGCCTCAACTGAGGTGGTGATTACTGAGGAGACACAGGAGGACAGCTGTGTGAAGAGACACCAAAGGAAGGCGGTGTGATGGGAAGATCCAGGAGGGGATATTCCAGGGAGGATCCAGGGAAGATCCAGGATCAGGAGGGTACAGGAGGATGACTGTGCGGAGAGGCACTGCAGGAGGGCAATGTGGCAGAAAGATCCAGGAGGGGATATTCCAGGGAAGATCCTGGAACAATCCAGAATGGGGAAAGCACAGGTGGGGCAGCTGTGTGGAGAGGCACTGAGGGAGGAGCAATGCAGAGAGGTGATGCTGGGGTGTTGCAAGATGCGTCATATTGAGCATAAACAAGCACTAGGATGTGCCAGGGGTGGATGGTCTGGTGACAGGAGTGATCACATGATGGGCATGAGGTTGTGAGAGAAGGAAAAAGACCTGGGGTGCACCAAAACTGTAACATAGTTGGAGTGGAAGGAAGAGAGCTGAATTGGAAAGAAATTGTATGAGCAGGCCTTGGAGGAGGTGGTTGTTGATCAGAAGGAAGAGGTTCAGTCTCAATGACTTCACCTCATGTCTCAACTAAGTATGGAGGAACTGGGTCTCTAGTCACAGGTGAAAGAGACTGCAAACAATGAGATCAATGACAACAATGTGGTATTGTCTGACAGGGATTAGGATTATGTGGTCAACAAGTTCATCTTCCACATTGTTGCTGTCTAATGGCACAAACCTCAGGTGGTAAAGGTGCACTCTGTCCGATTGGCTCTTGAGCACAAGGATGAGGCAGATAAGCTTGTAGTAAAGCCTCTGGGTTAGAATGTAAATCCAAATCCCAGATAAAGACCCAGTCAGTAAAAGAAGTTCACCATATTAGCACTGTTACAGTTTGGTACCCCCACCAGTCTTTTTCTTCTCCTCATCCTCGACCGCATACCAACATGTGACCACCCATCACTGGACCACCCACCCGGCACATTCCTTGCTCATTTACACTCGACGCTACACATCTTGCAACGGCTCGGTTGCACCTCCTTCTGCACTGCGCCTCCCCGCAGTGCCTCCTGACACAGTTGCCCTCCTGTGTCCCAATCCTGGATCTTCCCTGGATCCTTCCCTGGAATATC
>JBBPQP010001188.1:0-12332 GCA_038092555.1 Boletus subgraveolens | reverse complement strand
CAGGCGGCCTATTCGTGTGCGACATCAGAAACAATTGCGTCTTGTGGGCACTTCCTTCGGTCAAGCCCAGCATCTAGTATTTCCCCGAGCCACGATGTCTGATACGATTCATATACAGACTCATACAGTCAACTACGCGCATTGTGAATACGACCGGGGTTACATCATTTTCAATACACTTTTGCAAATTCCCCCACCGCCGGTTTCGGTGCCGCGCTACAGCCTGTTGCTCCAAACATCCCGCTGCCCGCGCTCCCGCAGCACGCCCAACCGCGACCGAAACTCGTCCACACCGATGTACGCACCACACACCCGCCGCTTCCCATCAAACCCTGACCGTCCATGCAACACCCGATGGTTGTCCACGCTCAACACCGTCCCCGGCGTCAACTGTACCCAGTACTCAGAGTCCGCACTCGTCAGCAGCGTGTGCCACGTCCGGATCGCGTCGTACCTGCCCCAGCACATCAGCTGCGCTCGTATCCGCAGTGCCGCTGCTCACCAGGATTCGACCAGCCCAGGATCCAAATGGTCCATCACACTCCGGTCGTCGTTGTTCCACCGCACTTGCACGAGTTCCCCGCTCAGTTTATCGTGTCGTAGCGGTGGATACCCGCTGGGCGGACTCGGCTGGTACAGTGCAGTCGCTTCCCCAGCAGCATGCGCAGGAATAGGAATCCGTGATAGAAGCTCGTATGCATCTGGGTGCAGCTCTTTTAGCAACGAAGCAACGTAGAACCCATCGACGAGCAACGTGGCCCCACCAGAACCCTCGGTGTGGGAAAGAAGATGGAAGAGTTGTAGTCCGCATGGATCCGTCTGTCACTCACATCAGCCACAACACCCCCCGGTGACAGTAAACACGAACAAAGTAGGTATTGTCGGTGTGTGCACCAAGTGCCATCGTGGTATATGCCGTGTCCCCTTTCGAAAGGTCTGCGGTGAATTCCCAAAACTTGCCGTCTACAATCGACCACTCCATCTCGCGCACTCCGGAAAGGGAAGGTTGCTGTACTTACACTGTGTTTCCCGAATGAATCCAATGCGCTTCGACAACTTTTCTGTCGCTTCAGGAGTGGCAGGTACCCCAGAAACAAGGCAAAACCCAAACCGGTCCTGTTCAGCCGTCAGCTGCATGCCTCTTGTCTTCCATGTCCACACCCACTATGTTAGATAACCATTTATGCAACCCCTGATCGCTCTCATCCATGGCGTCTGCGTACGAAACCGTCGGGGGTGACTTGGCTATCTTTGCCCCCCATAACGCCTTCCTAAGCTGACCGTCAGAGATTTGTTCTGCACTCGGTACGGCACAAAAACACGGACTCGCCAAAGGTGATGGGTGACTTTGGCGGAGGGTCGTATGTATGCGCCTTCAACCAAGACCACGGATAAAACGAGGAATGATACTCTGTGCCGGACGCAGGCCCTGTATCAATCAAGTCATGAGTCATCCAACTGGCAGCAGTGGTGTCAAGGAGACAGACAGACGACTTCTAGACCCTCAACCGAGGCTTGAACATGATGCGGTTTGATATTCGGAGGAATCTAGACCGCATACACGGATGAACACGACACCCGATTCAAACCGCGACAACACACCTCGAACGTGTTGACTAATCTCTGTTTCGTGACAGGGTGAAAACAATTCGGACACCGACAATGATCTCGCAACCAAATGTGATGACTGGAAGTAAGGGTGTGATTCAGATGGCATCGACATATACGGGTCACGGAGAGACGTACAATCGCGACCAGTTCTGGGGTGTCCACAGAATGGCGATTTTGCAGTCATCTGCATTGGCAATAGGCAAGTCAGTCTTGGGGTGTTGATCCGGAATGAATCCAAGCTGGTCTGAAGAGACGGCCGTGGCCGTGGTGGTGAGCGTGCGGATTGTGCCCTGGAAAGGGCCGTGAGAATGCCTCCATCCAGCGAACCCTCTCTGTAGTGGGGTGTGTGCTCCTGCCCTGGAAATAATCGAGATCCGGGGACTTGCTCGAAGAAAAGACATGACTAGTATCGTTGGGCAGTGGCTCTCGTCGAAAGCCCAGTAATCACGTGAGAGTCGAGCACAAACCTTGATATTGCCCGATTGGGCCGACCTAGCTATCTCTCCCACTCGTAGTCCCACTTCCGATTCCAGTGCGTGGTTTTGTGCGCGATTGAATTGGCTTATCCTTCGGAATCTGCCGACCCCTATCATACTTAGTTACACGGTCGGCTCCCTCGCCTCGTCCTCATCTTTACAGGTTATCGTCCTTTCCTTTTCGTAGTCTTGACCTACTTGGAAATGCCGACCGTTGGTGAAAACCTTGCTTGACGCTGTTTGTATTTGTTGAATGCCTGCAACACAAACTTGGGTTCGGAAAGAAACCTTGTCAAGGTCTTTTCCTCTGGGACCGTCTTTGTTATTTACCAGCGGTTATCCCCTTCCCCTTGTTGATAATCTATTCTTGAAGGGGTATCTACTGTACCAGTCTCCTTGCCATTTGTAACATCTATTTCGTATCCCGAACGAATCCCGATGATGCCATACACTAGGGCCTACCTCAAGACACATGGTGCAATCCCATCATCCCACAGCTTACTACTAGTTTACATTCGGTATCCCTGGCAGTATATGCGCTAGATATAGGTACCTAGGTAAGCTGTAGGCTTGCAGCATCTCTCCTTTCCATGCATCCTTCAAGAGTCTGGCTCAGTGCGTACCCGTGAACCTGCCTTATTACTGACGCACACTCACATAATCACAGTCACCTGCGCGTCGAGCCCTCACCAAAGTCGTCCTTAGCAAAGGTGACATTGTCGTCGCCACCCTCCGCACTCCTTCCGTTCTTGCTCCTCTCTCTACCTTCCCAACTCCTCATCCTCTAACTCGATGTCACCCGTCCCTCTGACATCTCCGCCACCTTTGCCCGCACCCAAGACGTCTTTGGACGCCTCGATGTCGTGTTTAACAATGCCGGGTACGGCATGATAGGTGAAGTCGAGGGCACATCTGACGCTGACGCCCGCGCACTCTTCAAGGCGAGTTTCTGGGCCGCAGTCGGTGTCAGTCGGGCTGCGGTCAGGTGTGAACCCACCCAAGAAAGGTGGGGTGATGTTGCAAAACGGCTCCATGTCCGGGTTTCTCCTCCCCCCCCAGTTTGGCGTTTTAGTGTGCGAGATGAGTGAGCGGATTAGGCCATGTCGAGGCGCATCTCCAGACGATCTCCACCCTGTCCTACGCATTTTTATCAGTGGATACCAGTAAGCATGGTGAGAGCATTCCAGTCTTCCCTCTGTCCACTTGATTCGCGAACCTCGACGTGGACGTATCTAGCTATCGAAGGGCTCACGGAATCCCTCTAGAGAGAACTCCCATTAGAATGGAACATCAAGGCAAGTCCCACATCTCAACTCACCTCACACCTTTCACGTCGATCGCTCACCCTCCAACTAGTTCTGTATCATCCAACCTGGGACGTTCGACACCGACACCGACACCATCGTCGCTGCCCGCATACACCCCATCCGCCCCGCCTACGTCAACACCGTGGCCGCAGCTTTACGAGATACCCTTGAAGAAATGTCGTTTGATGGCGATCCGTACAGGTTTGCAGAGACGCTATATCGGATCGTCGTCGGTGCTCGTGATGGCAAGAAGATACCGTCGTTTTCACCGACGGGGGAAGATGCGTTGGCGATGTTACAGGACAGAGTGAGGAAGATGGACAAGGTCGTGGTAGATGCGACAGCGCCTTGGTCTGCGGATTTGAAAATGGATGTGAATATGGGCAAGGCCAAGTCATGATGGCGTGGTGCGTTGGATGTCAGACATCAATATACCTAATGATGGAATGTAAAACATGTCTAGGTCATTGGAGCGGATGGCATCTCGCCAGTCACGAATGACCCTCTCGGGCCGACTCATCTCCTGTTCCCCCCATCCCGATCTCCGGTCGTGCGGCGCACCCTCGTAAAATTTACATAAACCTGATTTCATGTTTTGTCTATGCTCGATATCTAACCCATTACTTTCTTTTTCAATTCGTTTGCCATGGCGACAGACACGAACGTGAACGTGCACGGTCCACTTATGTGTGGCAAGTAGAAGCAGAATTCCGCAGCACATGATGTGCATTCCCGATTGACAGCAAGTCACCCCACCGACATCGGTATCTTTTTTCATCCCACAACTGATCGATTGTTTCCGTCGCGAGGATGATCATTTGACAAGGATCGATACAAGCGACTTGTGTGACTGTCTCCAAGGTGTAAAAAGTGTCTTCCTTTTGGCTCCCAAGATCTCGCGGAAAAGAAAACCCATCTAGGTTCACAGTAGGACCACCAAATGAAAACAAGGACCCAGAGACCCTTCAAATTGCGCACAGCGCATTTCTTCTTTTTTCTTCTTCTCCCATAATTCCCGTTGGCAACTTCAAAAAGAAAAGAAAAAGCGTCCTCGCAAGTTTTCTCGCACCCAAAACTCTCCATGCACCACCCCGTCCTTCAATTTCAAAGCCCGCCATCCTCCCTACCAGCACTACTCCTCCTGCTCCACCACCGTCTTCTCGAGCGCAGAACCTTCTTCGTCCCCTACCGACACACTCCTCGTCCTCGAGGGCGCGTTAGACCTCGGCCCATGAAACCAATGCACGCCTCCATACACCGGGAAATAATACCACCCCATCGCGAGCGACATCACCCCACCCAAGACGAGCAACGTATAGTTCATCTTCGCCACGTCTGGATGGGGCGTAGACGGGAAACAAAGAATGACGAGCATGAAGAGCATAAACGTCACCGCGATGGCTGCGATCGGGGCACTCTGCAAAACAAAAACAACATAAAATTAAAATTAAAAGTTGAAATCGTAACCCGAAACCTGTTCGGTCGTATCCCACAGAAACGGAACTCACCAATATCCCGAGCGAAAACGGTCCCGGCTTGAAATCGTTCTCAAACATAAACCTCGACAGGATCGGTGTGGTAAACTCCACATACGTGGCCGTCACCGAAATCGAAAACACGGCGCTGATCGCAGCTGGACCTAATAGTGCCAACATGCCAAGGAGGAGTGCGAGTACGCAGCTGAACCAGACCGTGTTGATAGGCGTGCCCGTGTATGCGTTCATTCGATAGAGTAGGTTGGAGAAGGGGAGAGCGCCGTCCCTGGCGAATGCAAACGATTGACGGGAGGCCGCGAGGACTAGGGAAGAGCCCATCATATACCTGGAAGTGATTTATTGGGACGGTGAGAGAAGGGAAAAAATGGTGGACAGACATACTGGACGAGGATCACGAACGACCATAGGACTAACGTCCAAGACCTTCCGAACGAACTTAGAAATACCTGGGCCATTGGTTGGTTGACAGTGCTGCCCAGGACGTTGGAAATGTTCGATCCCATGCAAAATGCCAGTGAGACGTTGATGGCTGATGTCGACCTGAGATATTCAGATGGTGTGGACAGGCATGTATGGACTAACCCCATCCCAGTACACCCGCAGTCGCGATGGCACAGACCTTTTGTTGATCTTTCGAGGTTGGTCTTGAGTATCAGAGGAGGGTCTAGACTTACCATTCCCCAGGGTGCGGCCGTTGCAGCGTTGGATGACTCCTCGCTGATACATATGACCGCGTCATAACCAGCTGTTAAGCAGTAATGATAAAGATGGTATGAAGTGACCAAACACGAAAGGTAGACGCACACAATGTCCAAAGAGGTACCAGCAGACCGAGAACAAACGTAAATACGTCTGGCCATTTAGAAACTACATCACGGTCAATTTAACAGCGTCAAAATCTTATATCTGGTACTCACGGTTCGTAAAGTTGCCAAAGACGTATGAGGCAGGATTCTTCAGCTCTCTAGGCGTTGCGATCGGTAACGCGATGATGACTACCAGACATAGCCTGTTCGCATTTCAGACCACAGTCGCACCCTGGCAGGAGTACAACTCGGACTCACAGGATGTTAAAAATTATGTATACTTTCTGTATCCTCGCAAGCACTTTCGTCCCAAGACTACAAATAACACCTTGACTGAGGATGATTGCAGCGTAGATGCCACTGTCACAGAGTCTTTCACACCTACTATCAAGTCATATTGAAGACACTCACTAGGATTGCTTGCTCTTGATAGCTAGCTGCCCGTCGGAACCTATATTTGCTGCGGCAACGATCTGGAGAGTACATCCCCAGTCGACCGAAGCTGAGTAGATGATCCATCTAAAGGACAAGACGAAACATGGGCTTTAACATACCCATTCCAGCGATCGTGCCAATCGTACTCGCATCTGGAGCCAATTTGCTAAAACCGTCAGCCCGAAGACGAACACACGACTGAACCTACATCCGACGATCCAACACAAGAGGTTGCGACTCCGAGGCGACGATAACCTGTATGTCAGGTAGTACAGCTATGAGACACATCATTTGTACCGGTTTTCGTCGACGGAGAGCCGAGACACGTACCCCACCTGACGTGGGGGCCGATGACACCAGCTCGCCCAGTGCCATGCCAATGCAGAGAATGACACACGATCCAAAGGCCCACTAGACAGCGTCAAAGAACAAATGTAGGCAACGAACAGTACCACGACGTACACCCCACACCATCGACACAGCCCCTCCATTGGACATCGAATTCGAAAGCACGGAACTGCGAAATGGCGCAGAGGTTGAGAAAACAACAAATATGAAGCATGGATGCCAGGTCGCACGATATCGATGGTAATAGCCCAATGACACTGAATGCGATCCCGAAAACCTAGCAGAAACTCCTTCGATCGATGTGCGAGCATATATGTCCGTGTATTACTCACATCGAGGGGTTTAAAGGCGCGCTTGAACTCCTGTTTATACCCCAGACTTGCCAATATTGCTTCATCTGATTCCTTTGCTGCACGAATGGGTGTCATGATAAGCGGGAAGGGACCCCTTGGGTCAGTTACTTACAACACACACCTTTTCGATGCCGTTATATACCCCCGCGAAGGCGATTAAATTGACTTTCTTCCATACTATCTAGAGCTCGAAGCAGATATTAATCTGAAAAGCTGCTCGCGGGGAGTCACAACAGCTGCCCAAAGAGGGAGCGGTCAGGGACTAATTCCCTCAACCTTTCAAAGTACTGGGGATAATGAAGTTTCCTCATTGTACGAAAAGTCGGACGAACCTTGGATAGGTAAGAACAGGTTAAGCGGGTCGACCACAGAAGGTGACGGCTTCGAAAACCTTGGGCACAGCATGTACAGAAATGGAGGTAGTAGTGTTCGTTATGTCCGCCTGACCACGTAGTGCTAAAAGTGTCGTGAATTGCAACAGATACATGGGCTGCATGCAGCAAAGAGAGCTCCTGGTTTGCCGGTCCTCTCCAATATACGCCAACGGAGCATGGTCTGGATCGATGGATATCACCGCAGTTCTCGGGAATCTAAAAGGTATCCATGGCTCTGAATCCAGGAGTCGAGTGAAGCCTGTCGATAGGTCTGGGCGCCGGCCGCGCGTTCGCCACAAATTAATGGGGTTGGCACGCGTACAGCCGATAGACATGCATCAGAGGTACTAGAGTCACCCAGGTAAATAATACTAAATATCGAAGCGCACCAACGATAAGCACAAACAAATGACCACTGAGTGTGCGACAACGACACACGCATGTGTTCATCTGTCTGCAACCCATCAAGTACTCACATTTATGTATGTATCATCTGTGATAGTTCGACACGAGATAGAAGGCTTATAAAGAGGTATATGACTTCGAAGGCGGCACTGATTTACAAGATCGCACATGTCTTTCATCGGTCGGCCTTTAACAAATCAGCAAACCTCGCGGTCTTACTCGCAAAGTAATTCTCATGTAGAGTGAGGGCTAGGGGCGTTCCTCCTGGAGTATGTAAGTGCTAGGTAACGGTGAGGATCCCAACACTTATGAAGTCAACCCCGTTGTGAACCGGAGCTCTGCCTCGATAGGTCAGCCCTTTTCATCAAAGGGCACATCGAACCAATAAAAACACCGTAGACATCGTCGTTCGAGTGACCTCGTTCGTCCAAGGCATCTGCTACAGTCAAAACGTGAACGGAATACTGGTGTTTCGTCGCGTGCGTTGGTTTGACACGTCGGCGTTCATCACGGTCAGATTTGTTCAAGAATGAACGAAATGCGAAACGGTGACATTCCTACACGTCGCAGAAGGGAGGTGGTTATCGTATATCTAGGAAAAAGGACAGTATCGCCGATACACGTCCTGCGATCGCCAGGAACATTCCCAACCCGGTACCTCGCTCGACCGATGACTTGGACGAGCTGTAGGGACGCACGAGAGGTAGCCGCCAAAAACGGGCCATGGCAACATGACCCAACCTGATTGGTTGATACTAATACAATGACAGTCAGGCTAAAATCTGAAAAGCCACAAACTGCGAAAATACTGAGGACACGAGAGAGATCCTCTGGCTTGGATTATACTGAACCTATGTAACTCTCTTCACCAGAAGCTGCACTGACCACTTGACGTCATCACATGGATCACCCTTGTCACAACATGGGCGAGCATTGCATCGGGAATGATGTAGGTTAAACCCACTGACTAGAGAGCACTGACGAGACGCACAAGGGCTTGCAAGTCGTCAAACGATGCTAGGTCGTGAGCGGTGTGATGCCAGTCGATGAGAGCCCGTGGATCTGATCCATCGTCCTCTGTCTCTCCATACTTCCAATGTGGCTCAATCGCCCCAATCCAGTATACTTTTTTACGTGCAGTGCTGGCGAAGGCAGCGTCAGCTCGTTGCTTGAGGCGTCGTTCAAGAACTGGAATTCCGCTCTCCCAATCCTTGATGCTTTTCTTTGCTTCTATGATTAGGACAGTCTGGAGGGTGAATGGCGTGGTAGATATCATCTTTATGACTTCAATGTTGATGTGGGGACGGTGTTTGTTGGAGATCATGTACCCTTCGGAGGTTGGAAAGAGGTAGACGAGGGCGTTAAACCACGGCCCATCACTTGCAGCATCCGTGGTAGGGGGGTGCGTGGCAAGGTTCTCTAGTAGAAAATAAACCATGCCGGGAAAAGGCATGATACGAGGTTGTTGACCAACGCTAGTTCGAACCCCTATCATCGTTGCCAGCGTGACATGTGATACCTCTCGATCACGTGATCTGTGACCACTGTAACGGGTAAGATCCTTCGGCAAGGTACATCCGGATTCCGAAGCTTATGCGCTTGCTTGCAGGAGCTCCCTCTCTTGTTCTTCCACCATCGATTCCGGTCTGCACATGAGAGCCATCAACATTTAATATTAATGAGTTCCATTGTCACTTCTCATCGAGACAAGCGCAGCCTTGACTATGCTCTCCGCTCCGGTCTTGCTGGTGGTCTCGCCGGCTGTATCGTGCGTACCTTGCTCCTTGCGCGACTAATTGTATAATAAACGTCTTTGGGTCTCTGCAAGGCAAAAACAGCCGTCGCACCTCTCGACAGAGTCAAGATTCTTTTCCAAGCCTCTAACCCCGACTTTCAGAAATATGCAGGTATCGCGTACGGATTTATCTACCTTCGTCGCACCCTGACGTCCGTGCATCTATCAAGGGTCGTGGACAGGCGCGTTTAGAGCCGGTCTCGCAATATACAAAGACGCTGGCGCACGGGGGTTGCTCCAAGGACACTCTGCAACGCTACTCCGTATATTCCCATACGCCGCCATAAAGTTTATGGCGTACGATCAGTGGCGACCGGTATGCTGTCGTGTTTTGATCAGCGAATGTTCATTCGAACTGACATCTCCACTAGCTGCTCATACCAACACCCGATTACGAAACAAACCTTCGACGGTTCACCGCAGGCGCGCTAGCAGGTGTGTGTTCTCCCTGCAACGACCCTACCAACTTTTCTAACACCCATATGTCAAGGAATGACATCTGTCGCATTGACATACCCACTAGAGTTAATCAGAGTTCGCATGGCATTTGATAGTCGTATGACAAACAAGGCAGGACGACCTTCTTTCATCCGCGCTATCTCCCACATCTCCCACGAAGCCGCCGTCTCCCCCGCATCCCTATCCACTTCACCATCCACTCCCAAACAAATATTCGAACGGTTTCCGATACTCAAGTTTTATCGCGGTTTCACTGTCACCGTGGTCGGCATGATTCCGTACGCGGGGACCGGGTTCCTCGTATGGGACTTCTGTCGTGCCTATTTCTACCCTGTTGTAGACGGCAAGGCGCAACGGCCCAGCGTCGCTGCAGATCTTGCTATCGGTGCAGTGTCCGGGGCCATATCCCAAACCGCATCGTACCCTTTCGAGGTCATTCGACGACGTATGCAAGTAGGAGGTTTGACGCGACCCGATCGATGGTTAGGCTGGGGAGAGACAGTGAGGACCGTATATGCGTCCGGAGGGTGGAGAGGATTCTTTGTCGGCCTCGGTATTGGCTATCTGAAGATTATACCCATGACTGGCATCAGCTTCGCAGCATGGCAGGGTTTCAAGCGAATGCTGGGGTTGTAGAAGATAGAATGTACACCTGCACTAATATGATGAGTTCAGTGAGGGTGACATGAATAGGGATAGGAATTTCAGCTGTTCTATAGAAGGCGCCACTAGATCTAGTGGTTCCCATAAGGTACCTAAATTCCCGCTACGTAAATAGTGGGTCTTAGGGTGCACTAAAAATTTCACACTATTTTTCGCTGTGCAGGCGTTTGAACGAACTCACTGCCACCTCAGGTTTAGTATTTCATTCTCACGTTGTCGTCACCTAGAGGGGCTCGAAGGTGACATGGACAGTTATTCTTCTTCGTCACTCGACTATGGCGACTGCACGCTTATCTAGTCGCGAACTTGTAGTCATGTTTGATCCACTTCTACCATTCACTGTGGTGTTTGATAAGTCGCTTGTGTGACAGGGTGCGCTTACAGTGCGGTATGAAGGTTATACGTTTACGACGGATGTTGATGGATCTGGTATACATGCATCTGAATGATTTCGTTCAAGTCTCGTCGTGCTGTTTTGACGATCATCATTTTCACCGCAAGCCAAGACAACAACCCGCAGCGGTTCAAATGGATCACTTAGACTGTATTCCACTTTGGAGAGGTGACATTTTGATACTCAAAAAAGACAACTATAGACAAGCTCTTACCAATGTGACCCCAAGTTGCCGACGAAGCCCTTTGCCTTGCACTTCTTCAAAGCGCTGTCGCCAATGGTGAATTATACAAATGATCTTCGCCTATCTGAATCTTTTGCAAACTACTACCGTTTCCTTTACTTGTACTATATCACATTTAGTTCATTGCCTTCAATCATACGTAGCGGGCTTTGCCACACAAGTGGCCCTATCAGCTTATCCGAATGTGAATTACCTTGCTTGCAAGGTCTCCGGTTGATCGAACTCTCACGGAAACAACAGGGTTAAACAACCGAAAACGTAGTAGGTTAGTCATGCACGTGTCGCAGTTGACGTCATCATGAAAGGTGAAAGGGGAGGCGGAAACGGATGTACCTGTCCGTCATGTCTTCATCACGGCGCTGCGTTCTTTTTTCCTATAACAGAGCAACCTCATACTTCCCGCTCTATTAATGTACCTATGTGTGTAAGTTCTTTGAGGTGCTTAGTGATCCCAGAATCGACGCATTGTCATTAGCTGCGCCCATCTCGTCGAATCAGTCAGCACAGGCCCGAATCGTATCATCAGTCTGTCACCGGATCGCATCATGACAAACCGATTGGTCACCGGTCAGAGTCCAGCATGTGTGTATCATACCCCAAATTGAGCTTATCATACCTCACAAAATTCCGAGAGTATATAAGGTAGAATGAGACATACCCCGGCGGGATTCCTAGAAATTACCTTCACAAAGAAAGCTTACGACTCATCTACATGGCAAGTCCACACGTTTGGCTAAGTAGGCGTTCCACAGCAGATCTCTGAGAAGCGAATGCTGACGCCCCACCTCTACCAGTCACCGGAGCATCATCTGGTTTCGGAAAGTCCCTAACGGAATTCGTCTTGAGTAAAGGCGATATCGTCGTCGCGGCGCTCCGGAAGCCCGAGGTGCTCCAAGAGCTCTCGGTGAGCTACTCCAAAGACAAATTGCTCGTACTCAAAGTCGATGTCACCAACCAGGCCGACATCGACCATGCGTTTGCGCAAACCAAGGAGACATTCGGCAGATTGGACGTCGTTTTCAATAACGCGGGCTATGGCATCGTTGGAGACGCAGAAACGACCCCGGTCGACGTTGCTCGGGCCATGTTTGAGGTCAATTTCTGGGGCGCGGTCAATGTCAGCCGGGCGGCCGTCAAGTTCTTTAGAGAGGTGAACGAACCAGGAC
>JBBPQP010001187.1:0-12334 GCA_038092555.1 Boletus subgraveolens | reverse complement strand
CGGGCCGGCCTCAGTCTCAGCCCACGGGTTCGAGGCGTGCGTATCAGAGACGAGGGGATGCACCTCGTGTGGACTAGCCGCCTCGTTGTTTTCGCCATTCGCAGTGGTCCGTGACCGTCGTGTGACCTTCTTCCGCAACATGCTGTAGCGGTTGCGGAGACTGAGCACGACCCCGTGTGTCGAGTTAAGAGGGATCCTCATCAAGCCATTACGATAGCCGTTCACAAGTGTTTGTCCCCTTTTCAGCGGGAGCCAAGGTTCTGGGAGAACACCGGTAAACGCAGGATGCCCGTAGCGTCGTTTGCCAGTGCTGAAACCACGGTTCAACGCGAGTTCACCTACCAGGACCGAGAAATGACTTACTTTAGAACGCCATTGTACCAGTTTGCCATTGGCGGTTGTGACTAGGCCCCAAGAGTTCAGAAGACGCGGTGTCGATAAAGAGGAGGACTCACGTAGTCTGTCCTTTCATCCTCAGGAGCAACGTACAACGTCTCATCATTTTGCGCATATCTCCTGCGACTTAGGTTACTACAATGACACGTTAGCACTCGAAAAAACGAATTGATTCCATCGTACCTCTGCGACCAGGTCACTGGGTGCCCTTCCCTCAACCTCACGACATCCGCGGCGTCTTCTCCCCTCTCTACCTCGCGCACGGAACTGAGACATACCGCGTTACTCAACGGTCGGAAGGTCTTGTGAATGAACCAGGACCATGTGGCAGTCACCAGAACGAGCGGTACGAGAAGGGAGGACATGATGTAGCACTGCCGCAAGGTGAGGATACCAATCATGAAGATTTGGAAGATGAGGATTCCCCATATCAGTCGTACAAAGGTCAGCGGCCAAGCTTGACCTCGCGATTCGTAAGGCTTGTAAAACACTGTAAATGCGGCTTTGTCTAACGATGCTCGTCAAAACGGGATACGTTGACTTACCGAATAAGAGCTTGTACTTGTAGACGATATATGCTACCCCAAAGTAGAGAGCACCGAAAATGACGATGAGTGGTTGTACTACACTGTATAGGATAGTGATGACGAATATGAGGATTGCTTGGGGGTATACGACGCCATAATTTATCATAGGGGGAGCATTCAGCTCGGCGAATTCTGCATGATTTCAGAGTGGCACAGAAAAGGAGCAGGAACCGTACGTACCTCGGGGAGTTCGTGTCCAAAAAATCCGGTAGACCATGCGAGGAATCAACACCCCGAGGTTGAGCAATTGCAAAGGCATAATGCCAAACCCTGATTCAACTATTAGTTAATCGTATGGTTACGAGAGCAGATAGCAACCTTGAAGAATGACATAGGACAGGAAGAAGTGCCTGCAAACAAAGTTAGTCACGGAGATAATTCTGGTTCCTTTTAGCTCACTTCGCACGTCCTTGTTGCAATGCTTGTGCCAGCTTCTCTGGAATCTTGGCAGGCGAGTTCGCCAAATCCCTCACAAGCTGCCAATATGTGCTAGCCAAGAGGAAAATGAACACCACATTGATGAGCAGGAAGAGAAAGTATCTTGATTCGATATGAGCTTGATTAACTCTCCCACGTAGCCGGTAGTACTCACTTCCGCAGCACTGAGTACTCGATCAAACTGCGGGCCCTGTAACCCTGAGCGTAGGTCAAACCTAAGAGATATGGAGTTAATGAACGCGGTTGTATGCTCTTCTCTTCCAACCTCACCTTCCAGAATAAACGGTAACATAGCATTGAGCGTAATCATGGCAACGGATGGAAGCGAGTTTTGCACAATAGCTCTAATTTTGTCGTTACTGTCGATTATGTTTCCCAGCCAGGGCATCACTTTCTTGATTTCCTTGTAGCTGAGTAAACTGGCAAGAGCAGTGATGGGGAATATCCAGAAGAACATCAACAGCCCAACAGCTCCGAGAACCAAGAGCTCTCGACAAAGCAGTGACCCTGGAGTATGTTCGATATTCGACCAGACAATGTCCCGTGGTTCCGGAGCAGGGTGAGTCTTTGTCTCCCATGGATCAGGCGAGTGCGCCGCTTGCACTGCGAGTTGCTAGATGAAAGAAAGATTGACATCACAACTGCGGTAACAAGAAACGATCTTACTGCACTGGACATTTTCTCGAAGGTGACAAAGGCAACATGTGTTGATTTGGTTTTCCCAATCCGCCGCCACCTCTTTACCTTTTCATCTGCTTCCTTGAACTTGGCCTCGAGGTACTCCAGCGCATCAACTTTTGGGGAAAACCATCCTGGACGAAGTGTGGGACGTCTACGATGCGGGACCACAAACCTGGCGGGTTGACTCTCCAACACGGACGGTTCGGGGTCACTCGACTGCGGGATCACGTTCTCTGAAGGATCGTAGGACTCGACGACACTAGGGTTGCCCACATACTTTGTCCACTCGTTCTCCAATTTCAATAGTGCTTTCGTACGTTGATCCAAGAGAACTTGCAGCGTCCCGACTTCTCTGCAAACTGAGACACTCTCCACGCTTAATCCGATGTTCTCAAAGTACTCGGCAAGTGCACGTTCCGAACGCAGATGGAGTGGTAGAGAGGTGATCATGACAGTGCGGCCCGGGATGGAATGCACGAGTTCGAGCGAGAACAGTTGACGCGAGCGGATATAACGCTGATAATTCTTGTATAGGAAGCGGAGGGCGAGGCCAGTAAAGAGATACGTGAAGAGGAAGTGTACTGTGAGGTAGGAGTTCGCGTCGCTGATGAGGTCAAGCCAGTCACGGTCAGCAGGATTTTTGTCGACGCTAGAAGATATCCATTGGGGCCAATCGCTATCGTCGTCGTCAGAACCACCGCCTATTCCGATATTGTGCTGATAAGGGTGAGCCGGATACGGGATCAGGTGGTGTGCCACCACATACCGTCCAATTAATAGGCATTAAGACCGTGATGGCAAAGAGAGAGCATAAAGAGAATAAATAGAAAGACGTTTTGAAAAACCCTAGTAACTGCGGATGAAAGCTAAGGATCTGCCTGATTGACCGCCAGGAGGTAGACTTACCACTGCAGCATCTAGCCCAACTATTTGCAGGATCGTGTATTCGGATGTTCTCAACGTCGGCATGATCCAACCAAAGAACGCGGAACGTGCGTGTGCTTCATGAGGAGAAAAACCTGCAAACGAGGGTGAGTCTGGGACAAGGGACAAGCGTCGTGCGAGTACCTTTCAACTTCGTGCGAGGGGCGAAGAGTAGTGGCCATCGAGGGCGACAGTACGAAAATAGCAGAAATGAGACAATGCCGATAGATGATGCAAGTAATGTCTGTGTCGTGAACCAAGGACCTTCGAATTTGACTTGTGGGAGCATGAGCATGTGGAGGCCATGATGTCAAGAGACTCACAAGTCGGAGGTGAACCCGGTGGAAGTTCAGGATCGTTCTCGTCCACTACATGGGCCAGGAACTCTACAAGTCCGGCCATGGTGGTGGTCATTAAGGCGGAGGTTGGCTGTGACGAGATTGCTCAATGACACAACACATGGCCACCTTCCAAAAGAGGTATGTTTCGCAGGGCTCAGTTATGCAGATCAGGACGACTTGGACCACGGCTGCAATGACTTAAATATATACTACTCGAACTGCGCAGGTACTTTTTTGTTCTTTTGTTCCCTCGTGACTCATGCGCCGGCCGAAGCATAGGGATATCTATTCAAAGTTGAAACAGTTTGACGTGCCCGGTGCCACCCGTCTCAGTGGACTCCATACGACTTGAAACCCAACCACTACTGCGTACGATGCTCTTCGTCTTGCAGAAATGCACTTTTCAAAGGCGTACACTCAGTTGCTCATTACCCTTCCACCTGAACTCAGAAGTAATGCCTTCGAATACCGCAAGGTGCGCGTCATTGATTGGCAATTCACTTTCCTTCAGGTCTGACTCGACCCTGAAACGCTCAACTCTCAGCTTAAAAAACTAATCAATCAGACCGTATCCGAGCTCGACTCTCTGGGGCTTGGCCCTTCAGTTCTTCAGCCATTGCGCGGGCGCAAAAATCCAGGTGATGGTCTTGCGCACTCCGAGAAACGAGAACCAATTTCGCCTCTCACCGTGGACCCTGAAAGCATATCGGAAGGATCAAAAACATGTACCATCGTTTATGAGATCTCCTTGAACTCATCTGTGCTCGAACCAAGACTTCGACTGTCGTCGTGTCAAAACCCTGCTGATGTTGGGCACACTCATTCAACAGTACAGCCTATCTATCATGTCGATCTTCTCGTTCCAGAACAATCACTCAGCCGTATCATGCGAGCACTACATTCTCCCATGATGCTCGAAGAGGCAATGCTCTTGCAAGATACTCCGTACGCTTTTGCTCTACTATGGTTGCACGTATGCTGACCGCTGCCGTCCAGTGACCATTTCCCAGATATTATTATCCCTCTCCCTTCCGATACCGCGTTCTTTCAACTCTTGACGTCTACCCTGTCTTCTCTCTCTGACCACTTGGACACTTTACGCAATGCCTTCAATTCGACTCTTACCGCGCTTGCTGCGTTGATATCTTTGGCGGCTCGTCCGGCATCATCCTCTGCTCCCCATTCTTTTTCAGCTTATTCATTCACTGCCGATAATGCAATGACCTTGCGCCCCAGCCTGGGAGGCAAGTCAGACCTGTACATCTGGCGCGAGATCTTCCGCCTCTATGCCGAAGCAGAAGTCTTCGAGGGTGTCAGTCAGTCAACCCGGGGTGAAAGAAGCATCGAAGTGGTGGAGGAACGACTCAAGTTATTCGAAAAACTTATCCAACAGGAGAAAGCGTCTCTGATCCTTCCCAGAAGCAAAGAAGGCCTGGACCTATTCTTGAGGCTGAATCTGTTCATTCTAGACTTGAAAAAGGTATTTGGTGTTTCCAGACATCTGACTCGCTTTATGACGCCAACTCACGAATTGAAATGTAGTTCCAACTTGCGAATTCGGAAGCGACTCGCAAGATCCTCAAGAAGCACGCTAAACGCACGACACTTCCGGTTCCCTCCAGTCTTCTGGAACGAAATGCGTCCATATCCATGCCTTCCTCACATCAAGCTACGTCGATCACTCGTTCTTCGACATCTCTACCGAGGCTTCTCGTGCAAGCTATTGGCGAGGTTCTTTTACCCATCATACCCGACATCAACGATTATTCGTGCCTCATCTGTACCTCTATCGCATTCAAACCAATCAGGCTATGCTGCGGCCATTTCTTCTGCGTCAGGTGATTACCTCTCATCTCCCCGTCTTTTCCCTGACACGCGTATAACCGTTTCCTCGACCCCAGATGTCTCGCAAAAATGCAGAAACGCGGAATGGCGAATTGTCCATTGTGTCGCGCGCCAACGGTCCTGAAAGCAAATCCATGTAAGTACACCCCGTTCGTCGTACCTTGCGTCGCTCCAACGCTCTGAATCAATCACGTAGCAAACGTCGATTATGCGCTGCTCAACTTCATGGCCGACTGGTTCCCGATCGAGTCCAGAGAAAAACTGCGCGCCAACGAACAGGAAGTCACTCAAGAACAACTGGAAGAACTTGGTATCTCCGGGGCCCGCAGTTGTCGGATCATGTAACTATGTATGTAGTGTACGGGTCAGGGGATTTTTAGAAAGTGGTTGTCAAATCATTGATCGAAGAGCTTGTCATGGAAACCCGACCCGATCACAGATAAGATCGCGTCGCCTAGATATACCGCATGGACCTGAGATGAGCTGACGTCGCACGACGCGAACGATTCGATCAGGCATGCCACCTTATCGGATGAATATTTTGCACTAGCATTTCGTGGGTTACAAAAAAGTACGTGCAAGTACATACAGTGTATGTGTTGACGACGCGTACCATTTGTCGTCATCGTTGTGTAGCTCTGCTCTGATATTCACCCAGATCCGGATAGTAGCAATACCGGATGTTAATACGACAACACACGCATCACGCACGAGTGGTTCATGCCAACTGACACGCGGGTCTAATGCGCCGTGATCGTGACAGGGAACTACAACTCAAGTCCGGCCTAGGGGGAGGGACTCGGATGTACATGAGCCATAAGTGGCGTCCAGCGTCGCCCGAGCCTACATGCGTCGGTATCAACAACAGGGGAATTTCTGAGGGGGCACACGTCGCGTCCTTTCCTCATCTGTGCGCAACTTGGAGGGATGCCAAAGGAACGAGTCTCAGAGCCTACAAAGCCGATCTTCCCATCATTTGTCAGTCCGATGAAGAAGAAACGGGCATCTCTGTCTTCGGTGGGCACGGGGACATGGCCACGAAGTCCCCACAAGAAGTGCGGCAGCTCCCCAAGTGGCACTAGCTCTGACAATGCGCACGACCAAAGTAGGGTCGAAAACGGTGCATTCAGTTGCACTGATTGGGGTGTGACTTGCGCGGTGCTTTAATGACATTTGGTACGAGGACGGATGGAAGAAAGGTAGCTGTGATGAGAAGCTCCTCACCTGAATGATCAAACATCAGGTTTGGATACGGACACCGGTAGAAGCTGCTAATTTCAGTGTCCTTAGGCTCGAGGATTATATGTTAGATCCCTGTATTTCGCAAGCAATCCTCGTCATTGCTGCACGTCACCGACGAACTGGACAGCAATTTATCAAGCGTATAGCGCACGCACATTCCAGCTGTTTTAATTAGACGGTGTCTCGAGGTTCGTGGTTGGCGGTAAGAAGGCCAGACGAGGGTGAATATCTAAACAGCGTAACAATAGCTGTGTGAGACGAAATGCTTTAGCACTCAGTGCCACACTATATCACCCCATCCAGCAAACCGCGGTGTGCAAACCCGCGCTATCCACAGGTATCATGTACTGCACTTGGCTCCCAGGTTCTTACTGGAGGTCAGCCACTCGTCGGGAAAGATGTCATGGGATTGCGCACAAGCTTGGTTATGTTCACGTCACGACGAGGCATGCCATAACATGCATCTAATCTGCTTCGCTGACGGCCTCTTCCATCATCTCTTCCTCCCAATTGCGCCTCATCGCATCCAAAAATTCCTGTACACCATCGCCCTCCATAAATGATGAAAGATTCATCAACGACAGACCGATGCGGTGGTCAGTGACACGATCCTGGAAAGGGGAGGCGTCAAGACCGATCCACGTCAGGCAAACATTAAACCAAACCACCCACCTGGGCATAGTTGTACGTACGAATCTTCTCGCTACGATCGGCCGTCCGGATTAGATTCTGGCGGGTCGCACGACGCTGAGCGATTTCCTTGGTAATTTTCATGTCCATGAGCCGGGCCCGAAGGACCTGGAATGCACGGCGCTTGTTCTAGCACATGAGACGCGTGAATACGATCGATTCAAAATGGCTAGGAAGCGAATCAAACCTGGTGCTGACTCCGCTCGTCCTGCATCGACACTGTGATACCCGTTGGCACGTGTGTCAAACGCACGGCCGACTCAGTTTTATTGACGTGCTAAGAAAACCGCATGTCAAGTGGGGATCGACACATAACTTGCACGGACACAAACCTGTCCACCTGCACCGCGCGAACGCATCACCTCAATCCGCACGTCTTCCATTTTGAATAGATTATCATCCACAGCAGGTTCAGCTTCTTCGCTGAGGGGAAGCACCTACGCCAAATGAGAAACGAGACATTCTCCCAACGTGAATTCAAACCTACGATGATCGCGACGGTGCTGGTATGCACCCGTCCACTCGCTTCCGTTGCCGGAACGCGTTGTACACGATGGACGCCCGTCTCCCATCGCAGTGTATCATACGCGCCATCTCCTTTAACCTCCACAATCGCATCTCGCATGCCTCCACCCATCACCTCCGTGCTCTGAATGACGTCCGCACGCCACCCTCGAGAGTGGGCGTGACGAATGTATACCCTCAACAGGTCCATCAGGAAAAGCGTCGCCTCTGAGCCCCCCACACCAGCCTTCAGCTCCAACAACGCCGAAAACGTTCGTGTCTGTGATGGTGGAACAAGCAGGCAAGGAAACGTCGTCGAAAGATACGCCGACAAGCTCTCTTTGAGCGTCGTGAACTCCTCTTCGGCCAAGGAACGCATGGTCGGATCTGGGTCCTTCAGGAGAGGGAGCGTATCTAGCAAGGACTACTGAGGTCATTAAGTACAACAAACATATCCAAAGCGTCCGAAATAATCCAACTGACCTCTCTGGTTTTCACCCACGACGTCCACGCATCGTACAGAGGCTCCAACTCCTTGACGTGACGTGCGCGTGCAATGTCTTCTGGAGACGACATGGCTTCCGACATCTTCCTTGGGGGGTGAGCCATAGCAAAATTCCTGTTGCTTGACTTGCCTTGGATAGAAACTCTTTTCTCGTCTCGACGCGCTTCTGTACAGCCCGGAGAATGCGTGCGCCGTCCTTTTCGAGTTGATTTATGGCATTCGCGCTGGGTAGAGTGGACTGTGTACGATTTGAATGTACGAGTACATGCTGAGCCGAGCGTCTCAGTGGTCCATGTACACGTAGCAAAACGCTCAACATTGAGTTGTGCAAGAAACGGAAGGATATAACATGGGGCAACGCAAATCGCCGGATCGGGAGTTTGTTTATTTTCAAAGCTTTTGCCAAACATCGTCGAATTCAGTACGTGAAGACTGTATATGTACACATCCCGACTACCGAAGATATAGTCTGTCCCTTAAATAAATATGCACGCCAAATTTATACTACGAACGCGAAAAAGTCCTGCATGTATATCATATATCATGCCATCGTCACCCGCCGTGAATCACTTTTTTTTTTTTTAAAAAAAAAAAGGGATCACTCTGAGACTGCATCAGAAAGGTCCATATCGAAGTAATTCCATATTTTCAGGGAGATAACGTCCAACGTCAAAACGTGATCTCAGCCACCCTGCTGGGCGATCGACCATGGCCTTGGAAATGCCGTTTACTCGGGGTTGACAAGCCCGCGGACGAGGCCGCGACGAGCAGCCGTGGCGGAACGACCCGCGTGGGTGTGAACGTCTCCAGTACAGGTAATGCAACGCGCGCCCGTATAGCTGCAGTGCCAATTCGTTCGACAGATCAACACCAAGATCGAGTAACATGACCTATGAGGTTGGACGACGTACAAGACAAGAAGTGCGTCGCGAAACACGACAGACGCTGGTAGACGGAAGACAAGCCTTTGTACGACGTGCGTCATCAACATTTGCAAGGAGTCCGAGAGGTCAAACATACCTGGACATGGCTGGTCGATGGGTTGAAATAGGGTGGTCACGCTAACAATGACCCAGAACGTGAGCGAGTGAAGAACACCCTTCACGATCAACTCCCAAGAGTGAGGCGCATCGACTGTCGTACACATTTTTAGATGTCAGAACATGGAGGACGAGACCACGATGGCACCTACGGATCGCCCTCAAAAGGACACTCGTATAGTCGTCCATTTCGACGAGCGCATCACGGTTGAATAGGACTGAGCTCCGAGTCATATCAATAGGTTGTGGTGAACTGCTGCGACGGAGTACACGTACGGGGCGTGGACAGGCTTGACAGCTCTCTGGCCCGCAGAGACTCGAAAACGACAGTGATAGATACGAGACAAAGAGCGACAAGGAAAACACGAGCGTGGGTGGAGCAAGACATCGAGGCAGACAATGCAGACAGACACCACTTTTACATTAAGGGGAGTCAATGATGGCTTGGAACCCCTCTGCCAAGAGAAAAATAGCTGTCAGCTCACGTCATGCAAAGGCGCTGCAAGTGCCAGTCAAAACAACTAAAACGTATATTATCAAGACGTCTGCTACAATTGAGCGATATTGAATACTCAGTTGGGAAACATCATTGATCGATTTAGCTAAAGATACAGAAAGAATATTGGAAACCTAGATGACAGATGTCAACGATCAAAAGATATCGGTTATGGTCAATCAAAATAAGTACACATTATATCTGCTACCAATCTGGGAGAGTCGGTGTGGTGCATACATCATTAGCTATACAATAAGTCGGCGGAGACCTGGATAGCCAACGCAAGGACATTGCATCGAGACAACACACGTCTGTTATGTCGATTGTCATTTACGCGGCAGAACGGGTAGTACGGGAAGAGTGGTTAGTTGCAAGGACGAATACTTTACCAAGCATACCTACTCGATCGAAAACCAACGCGACACGAATTTATTCCCTCTGCAAGAAGTTCGGGATATCCGCATCGAACCTATATCTCATCAGAATCCAGGACATGAATCGTGAGAGAGAGAAACGCACCAGGCCCAGTCCTCTTTGGATACTCGCCCGTGACTATGTTTTCCTTGCCGATGGGCCCAGCATCTGGTGGTAAACAACAACGACTCGTCTGGGATCGCATAGTTGTATCGAAAGATCGTCGTCTGCGGTGGATAAGAGTGGCATTCATAGCCATTGATTTCCAACCCATTGCCTAACATCAACCTCCACCCATTGTGGATGATAGGATCAAACGTCAGAGGGGCTGAAGCGGGGCTCAAGGGGGGGCGCTCCTTAACGCCGGTCTGATCCAATGGTAATACCCACGTGTGGTTATCGCCGACCCATCGCACTTGGTCCAACAAGAAAGGCGAGCTCGTTGGATGCGCCATTTCGTGTGGGGTGGGCATGAAATAGATTCGCCAGCCACGCTGGGAGTACTTTCTAATGGCTAGCAAAGAAGATCGCCCGGACGGCATAGCAAGGGAGCTCCGCTCTTCGAAAGTCGTGACGGGATATAGGGAATACGCAGCGTCGGACGTGATGAAGTTCATGACACACGCTAGGGAATACACAACAGCTCAATGGACGAAAAAAAAACACTGCAACCGAGGGCAACGTACTGGAATGGAATGCGAGGATGACTTCTACCGCAGATGAAGCTGCTTCAATGATCTGGATTGTCGGACGATGCTGGTTTATCTCGGGTTTGTTAAAGGTCCAAACCGCATTGATCCCTGCCGAGGGATACCGACGGGTGTCACCCATCACCATACGCATCTCAGTGCCGTCCCAGTGGGTCCCAATGGCCGCCTTCCAATCTTGCCCCTGACTTTCAAGAGGGGCAAATTGATAACCTTCGACTTCTACAAGAAACTGGGCAACCTCGAACGAATGCCCAGGATGGGTGTAGATGTCGAGGTCGGCGTCGGGGTAGAAGGTCCTGTCAAGGAACTGAAGAGCATTAGAACCAGAGACAAGTGTGTTGGTTTTGGCTTGGAGAAAGCGAAACGCAATAGGGTCGTTGAAGTATCGCGAGAATTGACGGTTGATATTGAAAGCTCGGCTTTTGAACTCGGACACAGCCAAGCAGGCAGCACGACAAGTCAGAGCTAATCGGATGAGCGAACGGGGCGAAAGGTAAGAGAATATAAGGTCATAGACTAGGCACGAGCAAACAACCTTGCATTGACCGGATCGTCGACGTCCATGATGCCCATGGTTGTGAAGCAAGGTCACTGGTCCTGTGGCTAATAGGAAGAGAAAACGCAACTATTGTCAAGCTTAGGAGTCTACAGGTTGATCAAATGACGTCTTTGAAATATTCGCCTATTAGTCTCAAGGTCCTACTTTTTCGAGAATAGCTGAGCCAACCACAGCGTTTTGATTCCAAACATGAATGTATACTGCGCTTTTGCAACATATGAGCGTTTTTAGCCCCCCAAGTTGGCAGAGAAACCCACCAAAAAGTACACACTCCATGCAATTCTAGATACCCAATTCACTGTCTGGCCCCGTGAAGTTATTCCTGGACCTTTCGGGCCTGGCAGGTCTCACTTTCAAAATCGTCCGCCACCAAGCGACTACCGGAATAGGAAATGCTGAAGTAACCTGGAACACGGCAATTTTCTTCCGAGCCCCTAAGCAATTTTAATTAACCCCCTGTCCACCTCTTGTCAACGGCCATCTCTTTGAACCGACTGTAAGTACCAACGGGTCTTGCGGGTCCAAAGTTTCCCAGAAGGCTGTGGAATGGCTGTTCACTGGCATTTAAGTACTCACCGGTGGCGGCCGCACAACCCGATCAACACGATCACTCGAATGCACACTTAATTCGTTCCCATCCAAACGACTGAATGGCTTATATTCCAAGCTGTAGGTCAGTTTGGCAATCGACGGTGTCTTGTTCGTTCCGTCGGGCTACTTTTCGTATTTCGCGTGCTATTCCCCTCTCGGCTTCTCGTGTGCTAGTAGTGCTCAAGCATTAAGTGGACACCACTCCATCTCGACACAGTCGACGCACTGCGTGAGCGCCGGCCGCACTCACATGTATGTATCCGTTGTCATGAACTTAACCCCTAGTGCACTCGTTGTTCCCGAGTCTTTCTTTGCAATCCTTCATACTCTGTGCGTAGTCGGCTCTGCTATCATTGATGCAGATTTGCCGG
>JBBPQP010001186.1:0-12336 GCA_038092555.1 Boletus subgraveolens | reverse complement strand
CAGACAACGCTACGGTCAGAGACACTCCTCTCACTCTGTATCGCATACGCTGATCCTGGATTGGGTTAGGTACGACCGACGTCAAGTACTTTGCAGTCGGTATGCCATCTCTCGTTCCCTCCTCGTTCTATTCACATTCGCTTCGCGTTATCCAGGATACTGTTTCGGGGCCCCGTACGTCTTCGCCCTCGCAAACGATCCGACGTTCAACCTCGCAGCGGGTGAGAGCGTCTTTCCTCGGATCTCCGCCATTTCCCACGTCTGATCCACTCCCAGGCGCTGTCGCACATCCCTCCGACATGTACAATGGTGCGACGAAACAACTGAAAGCAGACCTCTTCGAGAACTGTGTGGGTCAGTAAAAGCGTTGATGTCGCAATGACATACTCTGATGCTCTTTCTCAGCGCCCATCGCCTTTGGCTGTGCAGGTGATTGACTGCCCGTCAACCCTATCTATGCAGGAATTGAACACACATTCCAGAAAGTGACCATGCCTTCCCCGCCGAAGCACGCCGCCAGGCAGAAGACATCCTCGTCAAGAACAAGTCGCACTATTTCTTCCAAATATTCAGTGGCGCCTCACACGGGTTCGGCACGCGCGGCGATCCCGCCGACGACGCTCAGCGTGCGTCCCTCCCTTCTAACAACCCATACATCCACGCATGCTCCTTTTACAGGCTTTGCGAAAGAGGAATGCGCGCGCGGATTCTTGAACTGGTTCAACAGGTTTGCGGCGTAGTCATGCTTACTCGGTCACGCAGTTAAAGGAACATATGTTGTCATCATCATCATCGAAATGTACGATAGGCGTGTTGTTGTCTGTAACGCAACCGGTCAGAATGGGCTGCCAATCTGACCAGCATCATAGCCATCAGAAATGGTTGCCTCAGGCGGTTGTCCACATATGGCGCAACGTCAGTGATGGCGCTCCACCTAATCATGTGGCTCAACATGATAGCGTGTATGACGACTTTGCGCGGCACGCTCTATGGGGATGACCGTCCTACATTCGGCGAGTTGGCACGGTCGGGAAAACACGTATCAGGTGACGCGCGTTGCGTGGGCACGCTCTATCAATATATCAATGATATGACTGATCCACATTCAGCGGCTGCGAGTCAAGAAGCCGATTTCAGTAACATTCATTGATCGTGTCGAGATATAGTCCCCCATCATTTGTCGATCGACGCCCCCGAATCTACTCCCACCATGTCGACGACGCTCGCAGGCCCTCCCAGCTCATGCTGCCAGACCGGGATCAGGCACACCCGCGCGCCCGAAGGACGGATCGAACCACTCGGGGGGCTCAACTCCCACATCGCGAAACCGTCCCCAGGTGCGACATCCAGACCGCGCAAGAAAGTACCTTTGTTCCTTGCAGACATCTTTGGACCTCTCTGCCTCTGTTCATCAACAAAAAGTTGTTGCAAGACTATTTCGCTGCGTGGGGTGCATTCTTGTTCATCCATTGTTATGAGCAGGAAACCACGTACGTATCTCAGGAAGGCGTGTGGGTGATGCACAATGCACGGCACACTCTGTAGATTCTGATGACTGTTCTACATTCAGCGTCGGGTCATGAGACGCACGCAAGAAACCAGTGATCTTGGTAATATACATAGGCACGATCAATAATATCCACGCCTCATCACGGGATACGGTCGGCGGGATAAAAGGAGGTCGGTATGTCACATACTTGAAGTTCGACACCCCCAAATCGACACCCATTATGTCGACGACGCTCACAGGGCCCCCTAGCTCATGCTGCTGGACTGGGATCAAACACACCGGCACGCCTCAAGGACGGATCGAACCGCTCGGCGGACTCAACACCTACATCGCGGAACCGCCCACGGGTGCGACGTCTGGACCACACAAGAAAGTGCTCTTGTTCTTCTCAGACGTCTTTGGATCTCTGTTCATCAACAACAAGTTGTTGCAAGACTATTTCGCCGCGTGGGGTGCGTTCTTGTTCATCAGTCGGTGGTGTGCTTTGGACGTGCTGACGTGGGACCATCAGGATTCACTGTACTCGGACCGGACTATTTCTTTGGATCACACGTCCAGGACTTGCCTGAGGATTCTGACAGGTCTGCTTGGATTGAAGGGGCACGCGCCCCCGCGAACGCAGCATTCCCAAAGTGGTTTGACGCCGTCAAAGTGAAGTATGGTATGCTCTCCTCCCTCGGAAACATACTATGCCATGCCTTCGGAATGTTCATCGTCGTCTATTCTTCCTACTAGGCACTGAGACGACAAAATACACTGCGGTCGGTATGTCTCGCATGACCCCATTCCCCTCGTCGAATGATTGATGCATGCTGAACAAATGTGAACGTCTCGCTCTCTCTCCAGGTTACTGTTTCGGCGGACCGTTTGTGCTGAATCTAGCAGTAGAGGGATCCATCGTCGCAGGTAACGTGTTCCCCCGTGCGTCCCCCCTTTTTCTCCCCACTCACTGGGTGCACGTCTTCGTAGGCGCGGTCGCCCACCCTGCCTTCCTCGAAGAAAGCCATTTCGAAAAGATTACCCGTGCGTTCCCATGTCATCCTTCTTTTCCCACCATCTCTGGGCTCATACCAACACCTTGACAGGTCCCCTCCTACTATCCTGTTCAGGTGCGTGTCGTCGAACACATGCTATTGCGTTATAGCTGACCCCCTCCCCGCGTTCGTTCATTGACAACAGAGGTCGACCATACGTTCCCGCTCGAGTCACGACGACGTGCGGAAGATATCTTGGTGCGCAACAAATCGAGCTACTTTTTCCAAGTGTTCTCGGGTGTCTCCCACGGATTCGCGGTGCGCGGCGACCCGAATGTACCCCATGAGCGTGAGTCTCTCTCTCTCTCAACAAAATCTTGGCACGTGTTATCTGGGTTTCGGATGATGACCGTTTTGTGTCTTAACAGGTTGGGCAAAGGAAGAAAGTGCACGTGGTATCAAAGAGTGGCTCACCCGGTTTTCCGCGTGAATATCACGCGCGTGAGGAATATATCGAGTGGTGCCTGTGTCGATGAAACAAATGGGCACATGTGCATCAATTGATAACATGTACCCAGAGAAGACGACGATTATATGAAATCTATCGAGTGGCGTACGAACGAGGCGGGTCGTACCTGCCTGTGTGACGGAGCAAAAGACGCAGATCACCGCAAGCGAACGAAAACGACTTTTTTTCTCAGCTGATCGACCGAGGCCATGGCTCGTGGTAAAGAATAGACCATTGAAAGGCGCGGGGAGAATTCTTGGCCCCGCCGGCACGACGATCCGAGTCCAGGACATGCGCCATCCCCTGCGTTCTTCTGTCGGTCACACAAACGCTCGAAATAGGGCCGAGTGGCATGCCTCAATTCTTTTGAGAATGTGGCGTTGCGATAATGCTGTCGCGAACCTTTTCTTGAATGTTCAACACCACCACACGCCTGGGATTGCTGTAAAAAGCTGTCGACGATCATGCTGATTTGTGTACAGGATGGCCACGGTGGCGAAGAGGATGATTATAAAAGCATGGTTCACCTGCGATTGTCTCGTCAGACCAGACACGCACGCACCTTCCATCGCTTTGAGCAAGTAGAACCTAGTACGGTCTCGAGAATAACGCAAACACCCCACCACTCACGGACGTCGTCACAGAGAGAAAGAGAGAGAAAGATGCGTTTCACCACCACCGCGATCGTGTCCAACGTCCTCGAGCTCGCAATGGTTACGAGCGCCAGCCCAGACGCAGACTTGGTTCGAGGAAACGAGACAAATAAGGGCAATCGGAGGAGTCGTGGCAAGTGCGGTCCGCCGCCTCACAAACCGAGCCGGTGTCGTCCGCATATGGTGTATTACGCCGATGGCGTGGGCCTGATGGGCCGGTTGACGGGTGAGCTGAGGTGGGATCCGTTTTCGTCATCTATCGCGCGTTGAGCTTGATTTTTTGTAGCGAGTTAACGAGAATTGATTCGATGATGTGGGCAAGGATACATTGGGGATTCTCGATCATGCTGTCTGATAGGATCGAGGGGGGGGAGTCTCGGACTCATAAGAAGCTTGGGTAGAGACATACATCCCCAAGTTATAGTTCGGGTGGGATGACCAGGAGGGATTTGTTTATCAAAGACGTCATTGAACTCCTGAGAGTAGTTGTTTCTTACAAGTGTTCGTTGCAAACATCTTGTCCTCGCTCACGATGAGACTTGATATAGTCGGAGGGAAGAGATCAACGATCGGCCCTTTTGCGTACGAGCGAAGTCCTCAAATACTGGAAGTGTTGGTCATCATGTGGCACAGGTTTCCTGCGTTCCAGTTCGACACGAGCAAGCAACTTCAACTACGAGCCACTTACATCAATTGACCTCTCGTTCGACAGGTATATGAGGTGACCCGTGGTGTCGAAGAGAAACGATACGAAACCCAATTCTGGGTCGTGATACGGCAAGGGCCTTCCCAACATTCTAGCTGTCCTTGCCGATATCAAGTACTTAGGAACGTACCGGGTATAGATAACGAAGTTGAACTGGCGACGAGCAATTGGCAGTAAATCGACTGGACCACAAATCCGAGGCTGTTTCGCGGATAGCGGGACCACTGTTTTGATTCATGGGTACTCCGAACACTTCTTACTATCATGCGAGGTTGGGTCGGCGACCTGTGGTAAATTGACTGGAGTCACTGGAATCCGAGGTATACGTGCTATTACTAGCCTATTAGACTCGGAGTCTTGTGTCAGTGGGTTGTGCCTTTCAGATGCTCCGTCGTAAGTATCTGGTTTACTTACTTTCTACTTGGCCTCAGTTTAAACAATTGAGCCCTTCAATTGTTCACCGAAGCCGGGTACCTTTGGGACTGTGGGGTGCGCACAAATGGAAGGTTCAAAACTCTCACTGCCATGATTCCGGTGATGGCATCACGGTGCAATATGGATTTAGATTGTTTTTCACACCTCTTATCCTGCAGTGCCGTTTTATTCAATCAACAGTCACAGTTCGAGCTTTCAAGTTCGTTGGCCTGTAACGAATATGTACGCCATCGTTGCCTCAAGCGTACGTGGACATGGCGACATAGCAATGCGCTCGCCATAACTCCATTAATATTTACAGCTGCCAATCCTGGACCTGAGTTGATATGACGTGGCACAGCTCGAAATAAACCATGCGGACCCCTTCCGTAATCACGTTTCTACTCCCGATAAGCTTGACATATAATCACCAGTGTCCTTTGTTCGGCTTCGGCCTTCCTATATCCGCGCGCCCTCCTTCAGGCTCTCCCGTGCCTTCAACATGTCCAAGGAGTCCTATGACAAGGAGAAGGGTGCCGCCGCCGTCGACACCGAGGTATACGCAGTCGAAGATGCGCCGGATCAAGTGATTGCAAACCGTTTTGGTGTCTTTGGCCCTCTTCTCTCCAGACTCTTCAACAGTGGTGTTGAAGCAAGAGGGGTAGAGCGTGTACCAGAACACCAGAGGGAAACGAAAAATTTCTGGAACAAGTATGTCTCCTCGATGTTTATTCGTATCCGAGTTTATATTTATCATCCCTCACAGCCTATTGATGTGGTGGTATGTTCCCCTTTCGATTTTGTTCCATACCTCACCAATGGAATAGGTCGGTCAACATGGTGCTTACGACGATACCTGTAGGCGTGTTGGGTCAATACGTGTTCACTCTTACCCTATCGTGGGTCGTCGATTACCCATATCACCTTGTACTCAGACCTAGTCCAGTTCTACTGTCGCAACTATCCTCTGCTTTGGTGCTCTCGGCAGTGTAGCAACGGCCTTTATTGCCACCCTAGGCCCACGGACTGGCTTGCGTACGATGATCATCGTACGTTATAGCTCTGGGTACCTGGGTGGTGTCTTCTATTCTGTCCTAAACATCCTTACCCAGTACGTCTTCTTTTCCGTGCCTGCCACCAGCCTCGTTGACACTTGGTATTTAGACTTGGCTTTGCCACGACAACTGTTATTCTTGGTGGCCAGACGCTTGCTTCGATCAATCCAAATACACTCCCCCTCGTCGTCGGGATCATCATCATCAGTGTCTGCTCTCTCATTCCTTGTTTTATCGGCTACGACATGGTCCACGTTTACGAGCGTTACGCCTGGGTGGTCACATTTTTCATCATGTGCTGTCTCTATGGACTCGGCAGCAAAGCCGGATTTCACGGGGATATCCAAAAACCATTCGAAGACACCGGAAGGGCACTCTGTGCTGACATTCTTGGCTTCGGCGCAATCATCTTCGGCTCGGTTGCTGGCTGGGCGCCGGTTGCTGCTGACTACAATGTCCGCTTACCCGTCGATACCAATCCTTGGCGCGTATTCATGTTGACCTTCTGGGGCTTGTACCTTCCGATAGTTTTCACCGTGACACTAGGCGCTATGTTGATGACAATCATTGACCCCGCCTATGTAAATGCTTTCGGTTCAGGCGGGGACACGGGTGCATTGATTGCTCAAGTGTTATCACCTTGGGGAGGCGGAGGAAAGTTTCTTCTGGTGATACTGGCATTCAGTGCGATGTGGGTCCCTCTCCTCTTGTCCAAATCCTGTGCTTACGTGTCTACGACAAAGTTCCAACAACATACCTAATACATATTCCGCAGCTCTCTCTATACAGGCGCTCGGCCGTCCCTTTGCCATGGTACCCCGTTTTCTCTGGGTGTTCTTCGTTTTCGTCGTCTATACTGTTGCCGGTGTTGCTGGACGGGAACATTTCAGTGCCATCCTCAGCAATTTTTTGTCCATAATGAGTTATTGGCTAGGGTTCTTTATCGTCGTCGTTGCGGAGGAACATTACTTATTTCGGCGGAAAGGGGGTCGGTTGGGAGGATATAACTTGGAAGATTGGGATAACCCTTCCAAGTACGTTGCCTCTTGTTCCACGTGGCTGTTGCACTGACCCTAGCGTGTCCTCTTTTTCGTCGCCTCTCCTACTTTATACCGTATTCTCATATGCTTAATCCCCCTTTTTTTTCATTCACAGACTTCCAATTGGCATCGCAGGGATCTTGGCGTGCTGTTTTGGAATAACTGGCGCAGTGATCGGAATGTCTCAAGTATGGTACACAGGACCGATTGGAAAATTGGCCGGTGCGGCGTCCGGTGCAGATCTCGGATTCGAGGTGCGTTGTCTCTCTTGATATCATCGTCAAAAATCAGCCCGTATCACTGACGCGTCTTGTTTTCTTTTCTTACAAAATGCAAAGCTTGCAGCTGCTTTTGCAGCGGTGACGTTCCCACCTTTGCGATGGTTAGAGATTCGATTGACGGGGAGGTAAGAAAAATGGGTGATTTTGTCGAGTGATGTTCTGGCGCGGGATAGTCGAAAGTCTGTGCGTATACGATCAAGTGTTTATTATGAATGAGAAGCTTGCTTTTTCGATCGAAAGCTGAGCGCAGCTACAATGCAAGGCATGTATGTAACCTGCATTGACTCAGTTGTCCCTTCAGTCAGTACTTGTTCTACATTGATGATGATGATTGAACATGGTTTCAATTCTGATTGGTGGAGCCGTTTCTGATATACATACTTATACTTGATGTAACTAGTACACAACCCCATTTGCACTCGCGTACGCTGAAGTCGTATTATACAATGTAAAGCCTAGCTGGAAGAGGAAGAATTCGAGAACCGCACAGTCATGCCTCGCTATGGACGTTTCTCCAGTGCCTACGCATAGATTCCTCCCGAGAGAAGGATTTGCCGCACTCGGGGCAAGCGAGTGAGAGGCGGACATGGGTTCCAATGTGGCGTCTAAATGCATCTCTGCGGTGCTCCTTCCCGCAGCGCAATCCGTCTGTCAACCACTGGCAAACCAACCTGCGTGTCGCAGGTCCTTGGACATCGTGCACATGGCCTATGTGGACCATCAAGTCGCCAAAATCGGCGAAAGCCCGGCTGCAAGGTCTACGGCCTGTAATCCACCAGCATTGATAACTATCGTTGTTTGTTGTCGCAGCGACTCTACATAACTCTATAAGCGCTCTGATCAAAATGATGATAATGAAAATCGCACCTAGCAGAGAAAGGCTCTGCGATCATTTGGCTCGCGGTCTGTACAGTGTCGTATGTTGGCTGCATCTCGCCAGTATGTAATGCCGGCTCTTTAGGCAAGATTAAGCTCATTCCCGTGAGCAGACAGAATGAAATTCGACTTACCTGCCGATGAAGAGTGCGGGTAGAATACAGATGTCTCGTACCAGGTTGCGCTCGGAGCAGATGATTGAGGTAACGCAACCACTCTACGTTTGCGTTCAGCACAACTAGAAACCACTCGACGATAAGATGTTCGCCTACCTGGGGAGAAAGCTATGGCCACGATAGAAATTAAAACGCCAAGGTGAGTGAACTGAAACGAGAATTATCGTCACGTACTCGCTCTGAACTTCGAAATTCATACTCAAATCCTCCGCGGTAGCTTGGCTGGAAGAAGACGACCAGTCTTCCAAGAGAGAATCAGGGCGGCTCGACTGTGACATCAGCAAGTCACGAAGAGGCCGGGATGGTTGGCAACGGCCCAGGAACTGTTTGATGGTGAAGATGATCGCCTCCGCGACAGGCCGCTCCTCCATTGGCGACCAACAATCTTGAATAAAATTCCAGTACGAGTCATCCATCGTTCGAGACTCTGGTCTGCCTGGCTTCTGGCCCTTCGCCAAGCGTAAAACGATGGCAACTTCCTCCCTGAATTCCGACCATGGTTGTTTCCCGGACAACACCTGCAAGATAATCAGAATTGACTCATATTTCATGGCTAAACAACCTGCCTGGAGACCGATACATCCAAAGGAGTATATATCGCTCTTGGTCGTCCTGTGACATATTTCTTCTGATTCAATTTGCTCTGGAGCACTCCAGCGCAAGGCTCCCGGTTGACCGGTGGATCTTTTGAGATAGGACAACGCTTCGGGAATATTTCCCACCAGGGAAGCGAAGCCGAAATCGGTTAAGCGGGCAGTGTAATCTGCATCGAGAAGCACGTTATTCTGTCTTATGGTCAGACAAAAACACTGTTGACGCTTCTACTTTGACGCACACCATTCAGGTCGCCATGGACAATTGGCAAGGAATGCACTGCGGAATGTTATCATTTTGAGCCTTTGGAATGACAACAGCGACCCACAGTAGTGCAGCCCATTGGCAATATCCAGTAGCTACGGTGCGAAGTCAGAGGACGCGATAGCAGACAACACTAAGTGGACGCACAAACTGGAGTCGGTGTACCACAGCTAGTTTATCATCGTGCTTCGTTAGGAAAGTGTGAAGAGATTCATTTGGCATCCACAATGACACCAACGACATTGTACCCTTCAATCCAAAGCCATATGCAATGCCCAGGAATGGAACGACATTGGTATGGTCGAGTCTCTTCCAAATCCCGAGCTCTCGACGGAGCATCTACAAGGCAGTTTAAATCACAGTCGTCGGATGTAGATAAGATGGGTCACCTTGACATATTTATCACTCGCACCACCATCTATTGTAACCCTAAATCGGAATGCCTTTACAGCAACCTGAAAGGGAAGTGAGTAGCAGTAAGCAGTGGGCCAAATCCCAGGGCCAGACCTCTTTTGATGCGGAACCACGAGAATAACGACATCTATAGACATCACCAAAAGCTCCTCCAGCGAAATACTGATCATCGTCTTTGGAAATATAATGTGTGAGATCTGGTGGAGGAGGGGGATTGGCACTAAAAAAGCTGATGTCAATGAATAAACTATATCAGGTCATCATACTACAGACTACCGAAAAGACATACCTAAAGTTGGATATGAGTTGGTCCACCGCGGCCGAGGTATAAGTGTGGTGTGTATTAGGTAGCACAGAAGGTACGAGGGGACAAGCCGCTTGAGATACCTATCGAGAAGTGTAAGCAAACGTAGAACCATGTTACGGAATGCTTACACCCGCAAGGAAATTAAAATTGGATACTTGTTCCCCAGCGTGAACGGACACGGGAAGGTGCTAGGAGATGCTGAGAGGAATGTGGAAAATTCAGGTTAATTGACATACGTCAAGGAAGTTAGCTCGTAGTGGCTGAAATAACGAAGAATAAGTACCGCTGCCAAAAGAGGTCACCTGAAGTGAGTAGTTACCTGAACCTTGATGGAATCCAACCAAGGTACCCGCCACAAATATACCTTTCCATCCCGTCCTGCTGATGCTACGAACCCACCAAATGGAGAGAAACAAATGGCGTTTACACATGTAGGATGTTGTAGATGTTGTCCGACAGGAATACCAGAAGTTGCACCCCAGAGACGCACAGTTCCATCCCCAGACGCGCTCGCGAGAATTGATCCATCTGGAGAAAGGGAGAGGGAATTTATGCCGCAGGTGTGACCTGTCCATGGATGTCCGATTGGTTTCCCTGTATCGGAATTCCAACAACGAACCGTTTCATCGTCCGAAGCGGAGAAGAACCTGTTGCCATCGGGTGACCATAGCACAGAAGTGACCCAATCCTTGTGACCTTTCAACGGACCAAGGATGAACCGTCCACTCTTGACGCCATACGCATAGATGTTGCCGTTAAGAGTGCCACACGTGAGTGTGGCACTGTCGGGAGAGAAACAGACGGACCCAACAACATCGTCGTCATCTAGAAGGATATCATTGTCGACCTCTTCCCCTTCCATTGTGTAAATAGCGACGGTCCCGTCAACAACTGCAAGGAGTCGATCATCCGGCGAGATGGAAAGGCCGGGCACGTCTCCCGGGTGAGTCCATGTTTGGAGCAGTTCGTGTGATTCGACGTCCCATACTTTGATCTCCCCATCCAAATCACTGCTGACGATTTTCGTGCCATCCCGGGTCGCAGCAAGATCCCATATAGTATTCTTGTGCTCCACAAATTTCCCTTCTTGCCCCCCGCTTTCCAAATTCCAGGCCCTGACACTTCCGTCCCCAGAGCCAGTGACAACTCGTCGTCCGTCGGGGAGGTAGGCGAGCGTGCGGAGATCGTTATCACTTGCCGAGATTACCAGATGTGGCTGAAGACCAACGTTGTCAGAGCGGTGTGGTGCGACGCCTGACATGATGATGTTGTGCCAGTTGGTTGCAGGCTAGATTGTCGGGGTGTTTGTAAAGGCAGTGCGTGAACAAAAGACTGATGGAGGGAGAACACTCGATGGATCAGAAACTACTACAGCTCATATTGTATTGTATTATATACCACGGGGTAAAGGTGAGGTAATGGTTTCATGGCGATGCGGTGGCCTTCTTCTAGCGCTACGCCCAATCCTGTAGACACTCCCTGCACTGGACCTTGACCTTGACCTTCCCCTCCCCCGTCCCCGTCGCCTCAAATGTGGGCAACACCCTACCCTCTCCTCCATTACCGCCTCCACATCATCCTCATTCCAATCCTTTGTCGCCTCCCACATATTTGCAAGCTCGATATCCAGCACCAACTCAGATTTCTCCCCTCCGCTCAGCGGGAGAAAGGTGGCGAGTGCACAAGGGATGTAGGCTGCCTACCCATATTCCGAATCTGAGCATGTCGAGAGGGAGGAACGTGTATGGGAATGACTATGGTACGAGGAGTGTATCACACTGTATGTGCACGGTCTGAGGAACGGCCATCGGGTTGTGGTTCTTGAAGTTGCTTAATTCGTCCGCAGACCTCTTCGATCCGTTCAAGGATCTTGAGATGGGTGTTGTTTCCGCAGCCACGGTCGCGCAAGGCTCCTCTGTCGAGCAGCTGAAATGAACGGCGGTTCAACAGCTATTTAACAACTAAGCAAGCGCTCTCAATGGCTGATGAGGCCTGTAAACGATCCTAAAGTGTCTTATTTCTTTATTAGGGATGACCCAGCCATGGTTTTGCCAACTTCGCCTGATAGATCTTGCTATGAGGGTACTGGGTACATAAGCGAGACGTGGTTTAGGAAAGCTGTGAGATTGTGCGAGGTCGCAATGAGCATAGATAGACTCGCCTGTTGACTCGGGGCACGAGACAACACAGACATATGGCCGTCATGGCACGTACGAGGCGGTTAGAAAGTACCTAGAAAAGAGTATGCTTCATGAGTGCGATGAGGGCCCAGATGGGCCACCTTATGTAAGAATAACACAGTGGGCCACATCCATGGCAACACCCGATACGGGTGATGTAGACAGGTATTCGCTAGCATCACCTATTTGGATTAGTACTTTCATTATGATGATGTTTTGCAATGTGAAATTTCGCAGAGCACACACAGAACATCCACATCCATCAATCCAGTGCAAACCACAGGCCAACCTCACCCCATCAGGCACTCATTAGTACCTTTGCTGTGACCACTCAATATTACACATCTCCAATGACAACATTTTGTAATCTAAAATTTCACAGAG
>JBBPQP010001185.1:0-12353 GCA_038092555.1 Boletus subgraveolens | reverse complement strand
AAAGTCCCCCTTCTGCAGATCACCATAACAGTCTAGCCCTTCCCCTGACTCAAAGTTCAGATTGAATTCTATCATATGTAGCCATATACTGTCAGTGAACCTCTTGTAAACTAGACTAGATATCTGACCTTTCTAGTAATTAACTTCTCTTTCTATTTTTTAGATACTAATTCTTGCCTATATGACCCAGTTACATTGATTTTGGTCTTATCTGACTATATAGCTCACCTCTATCCACCTATAGGCTAATGTCAGCACACAGAAGCAAAAGTCAATCTTCTATACTAGAGCCTTATTTTTTCTTAAATATGGTGCTTGATAGGCTCTCTAGATAGTATTTCTCATAGCATGAGGGTGAAGGGAAGCATTAATGATTAAATTGATTAAATTGAGTGCCTGAGTATCATTCTTTGTCTCCCTAGTCATAATTTATTAAACAATAACCTACTTGTTACTCTGGACGAGTTTTAAATAGCAGTGACTACAAAGCACAGTCTTATGTGGTTGTATTTCCTGATGAACTTAACACACTATAGACCTCCCTAGACCAGTTTGAGAACAAATATTCCTAGAGAAAAGCCCAAGAAAGAAGAGAAAAACAATATTATGTCTTAGAAAGGTAAAAATGGATTTTGAGATAATTTGGCTAGTGGGGTTTCTATATGCTGTCTTATACTGAATCACATAAAGGTGACGTAATGTGACCCTTACCAAATGTATGTAATCATTCAATAGCATGCCAGGGTCTAATATATGTAATCAAAACTAAAGGTAAAAAAGCATTCCAATGAGTTATTATTTTGAAATGACTGCCATTCTCTTGAGTCTGACCCGAATCCCTTGATTCCTAGATCCATAGAAAGCCAAGAGTACATACTTCAATTCATACACTACCCATGTTAGGGTGAGGATTAGGGGTTATTGCATTTTGAGTCATTTAGTATAAAACATGCAAACATTGGGTTACTTTTTTGAGCCACTGTATAATGTATGTTGAATATACTGATTGCAGGTTCCAGAAGCTCAACAATATCCTTGATGCTTTACTGGCAGTGGTGCCTTCCAAGTCACTGATTTATGTTCAGAGCTTGATTGCCATCTCTCTAGAAATGTTGAATATGTCACTAACTCTCAGATATGGTGGTTTGAACACTGTGCCATCTACCCCTGCTTGCATCATATGGTCTTTGACTCCTCTCTATATCAAGTATGTGTAATTGGCATGTTGTGCTGTTTGCAAGACTAATCAGTCATTCTAGCCACCTCAATTAACATCAAGCAGCTCTTCAGCTGTGGACAGCTACCCTTATCCCATATTCAGTCATGACCTTCAAGTCACTCAACATGTACACTTCTTTGCCTGGGGCACTGGAGCCTCAGGATTTCATCAAGATGGAGGATGTTCAAAAGGTGGCAGCTTTACTGGATGTCATTGATAAGGAGGGTCAGTTTACTGAAGAATAGTATGTGATTGATGTCAACAATGAGTTGACCTACTTAGAAACACTGTATGCTGTCAATGTGTAGTTATACCTGTGAATATATGTACCTGTTCTGGATATGCCTAAGGGTATTATTATCTCAACCCATGCCAAGACCCATACCCACAGTGGTGGATATATACCTCTGTTGGATTACAACATCTCAGGTAGAGGCAGTCATAGACTTGGTCAGTTGCTGAGATTTGTCATGTTGGTCTTGAACAACAATGAAGGTTTAGACAAGGAGTATTGACTCAAAAGTACAATGATGACTTGGAGAGATCCAGAGATCCAGAGAATGATGTGTGGGTTACACCAAGTAGGTCTAATTTAAAGACACAGGTAGAGCTATGAAGGTTTGAATAGAAAGGATGAGATGAAAAGTAAACAGAGGTACATAGAACTTCAGAGAATGTGAAAGAAGTGGAGTATTGGTAATTAAAATGCTGACCAATAATGGAATGCTATAGAGGGTTGGGGAAAGAGAGAATTAGGTCAGCAGAGAATGAAGAAGAAAAATAAGTGAGTAGCAGCAGTGTTTGAATGGAGCTACTCATAGATGACTAGGAAAAATATAGTGGTTGGGGCAAGGTAAATGAAAGGAAAAGAAGAAAGTGTAAGGTGGATGACAAATCATAACACTGGATATGGGTGCAGGTAATGTTGCCAGTACCCAGGAGTATACTTGTGAGAATCCCTCATCCTCATCCTCATCCTTATCCTTGTTTTTTCCTCACCCTCACTAAATGTTGCCCACAAAAGCAATGACACAATGCACATGATTGATCATGTGTGTTGCATTATTGCTTTTGTTTCCTCATCCTCCCTCATCCTTATCCTCATCCTCACCCACAATTGCCCATGAAAGCAACAATGCAACATGCATGCTGATTGTGCATGTTGCATTATTTCTTTTGTCCACCTGCCTCAGTCTCACCATCCTGTTTTCCTGATGGGAACAGTGGAATAACACCACAATGTGTGCAATTGTGCATGTCATGATATTGTTTCTCTTGCCCCCACCCTTGTTCTCATCCTCACCCATATATATAACCCATGAATATACCTGCCCAGGGTACAAGTATGGGTCTTGTTTGGCCTATCCACACAAAAACCCATACTCACCATGGTGGGTATGGAATTTCACCAGGTATAGGTACAGGTATGACTCCCCACATCTGAGAGTATACCCATGCAGTTTGCTAGTTGGATTGGGCTCACCTAGCAGTCAGTGCCTCCAGGATCAGCAAACCAACCCTCAGCTGGCTAGATTGGACAGAACTGGACAGAACTGGCCAGAGGTCCAGTCCTCCCAGTCCTCCCAGTCCTCCCAACAAGATACCTAACTGTCCAGGCTTATCCAGCTTACTCCAGACCATTCCAAACCATTTCAATACTTATCAAATCCAACCTTGTAGTTTAATTCTTATTATTATATACTAAATCAAATGCATATCAATTATATGTTTATTTACATAGTATAAAAACAAATATACACATTAACAATAACTACAAACTAGTACAATAGTAATGACATTAACATTCTAATAATAATAACTTACCATGTTATGAAATGAATATAATGTACAAGAATGATAGTGGTTGAGGAAAGAGAAGGTGTGGGACAAAAATAGAAAGAGCAAGATTTATATATATATTGAGGATCAAAGAAAGGTGTGTTGCTGAGAAGTCACACAATCAAAGATCTATTGTACTGTCACTTAGCCTGGAAAGTTTGAGAGTAGTAGAGAGAACATGTATTGACCAAATTTACACAAGGCTGAAGTTGAACCTCAATATCTGTGAATATCCACTTACACCTCACTGTTTTGATAGTAATGACATTAAATTTATGTGGCACTGCTTGTTTAGCAATGTGGAATACCATCATCCAGATGATCTGAATCATCCTCTGAGTTCCTGTTTTGTGGGAAATGCATACCATTTTTTTTGCTAACTTGAATAGCTTGGTTGTGATTGTTGGCATTGGTCATGGCAGACCACAGCTGCCAGTGGACACTGTCCAATGAGACATTGTCACAAGTTGCAGATGGAGTCAATGATTTATAATCTTCTGAGTCTGGTGTACATTAATGTTTGAATATAGTATCATACTACACAAGTCTTGTAGTTCAATATGGGGGCATCACACTTGGAGAAATAACTAGTGAAGGTAATCTGGACTTTGCCCATGGGCTGGAAAATTAGTTGTAGTTCACCAACAATGTGCCCTACATGAACAGATTTGAACTGTTTAGTCTAATTAACAGAAAGGTCAAATCATCAGACTTTTCAGTCTGCTGTGGGGCCACACCATTTTATTGTCAATATTGATAAACACCACATTGTATCATCTCTTCAGCCAGCTGTTTGTCAGGGGGAAAGCATTCAGAGTTTGAGCAGGGAGGACAGAGAACAGATTATGATATGTCTTTTGTTGAATTTGGACTTGATGCCAAACCTGTGATCAATTGAAAGGCAGATATCCATTAGCAGGGTGGTGTCTTCAACCACCAATATGAAGGAGTCAGCCATCCTAACCTTTGTTGCAGTAGAAGTAGTGTACCAATGTAGCATGCAGGTCCCAAAGGTCATACTTTTCTGCTATGTTGCAGATCTCCATACTTCTGATTACTGGGTTAAGCCTGAGATGAAAGGCTACTGGTCCAGAAACAAATGAACAAGGAGGTGAGACAGGTGGAGGGTTGGCAGAATGGGCAAAATAGTGATTGATACAACACAGAACTGCACTATATTCCCATCCATCAAATGACCCTAATGTGTTATCTTCTAGGCTATCTTTCAAGTCATTATTCAAACTATCTGGATCAATATATGCATTGGGCTTGCTTGACTCATTTTCTTGCAGATATGGTATGTGTGAAAATGCATGACATTTTTCAAAGCAATCAAGATGTTAGCAAATTTGAGATTCAAAGTCAATATTGTTGGTCATGGTAGCTGGAATCTTGACAACATTGATATGGGCCTGTATGACATCTGCAGTCCAGTGGATAGGAGGTCCTCTGAGGGGGATGCTAGGAGCAACATTCTGCATGATTTCAAGTTTGGGGATTTGCCAGTATTCAAAAATGCTGCCTTTCTCCCCTTAATGACATCCAGCATCACTAATGCTCTGGTTGTGGTGATGGAACTCTTTGAGGGTAGCTGATATCCTGTGACATTGATCACTGTTAATAATATGAGATTGTATGAAATAGTGAAAGTCTAACAGTGCCCAGACTGCTCAAGCTATATGAAATGGTGTAGCCCTTGCAATCACAAGAATTATACATCATTGTATATCACATTAAGTCCCCCTTGTGATTTGCTTCAGATTTGTGATACTGGTGTGAAATGCTAGTAGCTCATGATGGACTGGAGAATTGAGAATCAGAAGTCAATTTCTGCAGGTCTGACAGCACATACACATCACCTTATATTATGGTTGTAGAAAAACCAGGCAAAAATATGCAAAGTTTCAGGTGGAAAGAAGTAAGTGGGATCAGATAATGCCCAATCCCTTAATGTAATGCCATTAAGACTGTATATTTCACAGGCTTTGAAGTATGTAAGTGGATAGGTTGTTGGGATCAATATTGACAGATTCAAGGATGAGAGTGTTGTTGCTTTTGTTTGAGGAGGAGGATGAAACAGATCACCAAACTGAGTATAGTTAGCAAGGGTGGTTGGTGAAGTCTTCTCCTGGATGCATGCAATCAAACAGGCCTCAGGCATATTGACAATGCAGCTGGCAAGGGGTGTAAAGCAGTGCCAGTTGTTATCAAGTGGGTTTGACAGTATTATGCCAATGCATGCTGCTATCTTCAGTGGCTCCAACACAATATTGAGGCATTGGTGGTACAGACAATCCTTGAGGACATGTTTCATCTGGAAGTCACTGTGAATGAATCCAGTGATGGGAAGAAATGCAATGGATACAAGTGTGTGGAGAGATGCCTTTATCCAAACATCTGTGTGGATGTTGGCAAGTAACATGAGGAGGGGATGTGAAACTTTCCCACCAGTCTGATTTGTGACATTGGTTTTGTCAGATGACAAGATAACACCTAGGGCACAAGCTCCTTCAGGAAGCTCACTTTAACCAAATCAAGTTAAAATTAAATGGCACCACTCAAACCCACACAAAGGTACTAACCTGAATATTCCAAGCCATATCACCTGACATCCACTCTCCATATATCCAGACCAAGCATTGAGCAGTAGTAAAGACATGGAATGGACAGAAGTCCAACAAATCAGTGAACCAAGGATTGTGGAGTAGTGTGATAGTCCACAGTATTTCTATAAAACAGCCTGGTGATAGTTTTGGTCTTGTGTGGAGAGGTGTCAACATCCTGGCACTTCCAGGGGGAAGTCTTGGGTAAAATCTTGGCAAGACTACATAGTCTTAAGGTGGTCTGAAAGGAAAGCTGGAGTCACTTTATCTGAATGTATGTCAATCCAAGGGGATCTAGCATGCAGAGAGAAGCACAACTCATCAGCAGTAGAGATAAAAAACAATCCATTGCATCCATACTAAGGCCAGAGGTGAGTAAGAATTCTGCCAACTCCCATTCAGGACAGTCAGAAAATGGATAGTAAAGGTTGTCAGAGTTATGAATTTCTGCAAACCTGTCTTCATCAAAGGCATTCAAGAACTTTGTGCCAGCTTGGTCTATGACCTTGGTTACTTATTGATAATAGTCAGTTACCATAATATTTTGTTGTATGCTGCTGCTCTGAGGATTCTCCAGGTCTGAATGCAAAATGCCACAGTCAGCTTTTTGTTGGAAGGCCCAACATTGTATGTGAGGGGTATGGGAATCATATTGAACATATTCTAGAAGGTCTGCTGGGTTGATGAAAGCAGTGGGTTGATGATAACACTTGGTGTGCAGTTGGTCCAAGTGCCTTTGAACTTGAATTTCATTGTTGAAAAACTTCCTACACTGGGAACAGTGTGCTATTCAAGTATCAATTATCAAACAAGAAAATGGACCTACACATGCCAAAATTTATGTAGATACATACATAAGTAAGCTGTTTGATGTATAACCTTGAGGTGGGCCTTTCTTTGAGTATGCCATTTGAATTCTCCAAAGCACCTCAATGACAAACCACAGACAATTGCAGTCTATCCACTTTACAACATTTTCTAAGCCCCATACTTGTTAGAGTCATGCTCTGAAGGCAATACCAGAACACCAGAGTTGACTGTGGAGTCAGAACTTGGCTTCACCATATGTGGTGCACCCTTGCACAAGTCCTGGGTGTCCTGGATTTCAAAGGGTTGGAGGTTCAAGGACTTTAAGACATTGTTCACAATGCCAAGTCGAGTGGAGGGTTCAGAGGTGAATTGTCAAGACTTAAGCAAAGGTCAGGAGTAGAGGATAAAAACTAATATTCAAACTGAGGTCTTTACAGGAGTATCTTGGAGGTATATATACTATGGAGGGCATAGGATTACTAATGGAGTTCATAAGTGTCCAGAGTAGAATTGTCACCAGAGCTGTGCTCCTAAGTGATGCACAGGTTCAGAGGTGAGTATGTAGCAGAACTAGTACAAATAGAGAACAAGAGAAATGGAGTCAAGTGAGAAGGAATGGAGATGGATATAAAAGGACATATGAAACAAGTCCAGAGGTCAAGGGGTGCATCTATGATAAGAATGTACTGGAGTTTGTATATACAGTAATGAAGTTGCATATAGCACTGGAGTTGGACTTGGCAGAATTTTGGGATATGACAGTATCCCCCTCCTTCTTAGGCCTGAACCCCTAAAGGCCGATCTGAAGTTGAATGCAGAGTTGGAAAATCAGTGATGTCCACTCAGGGGTGTATAAAGTCCAATGTGATTTGTTTGTCCTTCTTCTTCACAGCCACTATCATGTCCAACATTGAAAATATCAAGACATGGCCTGACATGTGCTTGATGGAGTGTGATGATGACAATGACAACTTGTGCACCACAAAGTTCACTGAGTGACAATGGAGGGTGAAGAAGAAGGTAGAGGAGGAATGGAGGAGAGCAGAGGAAGAGTGCCAGAGAGTGGAGGTGGAGGTAAGGTGCAAGCTGGTGGAGGCTGAGGCCAAGCACAAGAAGGCTGAGGAGGTGGCCAAAAAGAGGATGAGTTGGTAGTGCCTCAGGTGTCATGTGCTAACTATCACAGGCTGCGCAGGTCAGAGCAAAGCAAAGTGCCACCAAAGGAAAAGGGAAGGCAAAGGAGTGGATGATGCCAGAGTGTGTCTAGTGCTCAGACTATGGGTTCAAGTGTGAGCTCAGGCCCAGCAAGTTGACATTGTACATGACCTGCATCAACACAAAGGTCTAGTGCAGAGAAGGTGGAGAGGTGATAGAAGAGGGCAGAGCTGATATCTATGTGGGGGAATAAGAAGGGAGCATGGAAGGAGGGAGGAGTGAGTGGCTGAAAGGGGTCAGAGTTGGGTGAGGTGAGCTTGGACTGCCTGAAGGCTGTCCAGGTATCAAAAGAATTCTACATCCTCTTCAAGGCAGTATTGAGGCAGTTGGACTGCCACAACAAGCTGCTCAAGCTGCTCATCAAGCTTAAGAAGGATGAGTTGTATGAAGCAGAGCAGGAGGCCAATGAGGATGTGGACATGGAGATGGGGGAGTTGGAGTTGGAGGAGTATGGGTGGTTGAGCCCATCCAGAGTAATGGTGAGATTGGGAGGACAAGTGAGCGGAGGAGCAAGTGGAGGAGCAAGTGGAGAAGCAAGTGAAGTGGCAAGTGGAATGAGCAGAGAAGAGAGTGGAGAGGAAAGTAAGGAAGATGGTGAGGAAAGCAGAGAAAGTGGAGAGGATAAGAAGATATAGTGTACAAATTGTTTTCTTTTTTTCTCAATGTAAAAATTTGACTTGTTATGGTGTGGAGTGAGGTCTGGGTTTGGTTGGATATTGGAGATGGAAGTTTTGAATGATTTTGGAGGTGTGGCCAAGTTTAGTGGCCAGGAGCCATGAGATTTCATTGTCAGTACCTTCATATCCAAACCAACACACCAAGTATAGCAACTTGCAAATTTTTCATTGTTGATCTATCTTGGAGTCAAGGATCTCAGAGATCTCATACTCCAGTTTGCTGTCTACTTTGATCAGAGGTGGTGAAGATTGTATCCTATTAGGAATAATGTTGGATATGGAGGGTTCTATGTAGCTGTGAGACATGGAAAACAGGGTGTATGGATTTCATGGAGTCAGGAAGTCAGAGCATAAAGGAGTGGGAGCCTGCCTGAGCAATGATAGTGTAAGGCCCTAGGTCCTTCTCAGAGAGTTTCTTAGAGGGCCTGGTAGAGTGGAAGTACTTTGCCTTAATGAATGCTTGGTCACCAACTTTGAAATCCAGTGCTGGAGTTTACTTGGCTTGGAGGACATGGTAAGGCTGGAGAGCAACATATAGTAGCCTAGGTATTTGATAGAGTCAGTATGGAACTCACACTTCTCAGGTTTGGCATAAAGGCCATGTTGGCAGAGTCATCAGAGGACTTCTTGGACATGCTCCTTGTGAAAGGCCTTGTCCTCAGAGTAGATTAGAATATTGTCCAGATAGACTATAACACAAATATCTAAAAGATCTGTGAAGATGGTATTAACAAATTCCTGGAATGCCACAGGGGCATTAGTAAGACCAAATAGCATTACTAGCCACTCATATGAGCCAGAGTGTGTCTGGAAGGACATCTTCCATTCATCTTCCTTGGCAATGCAAACTAGATGATATGCATGCCAGAGGTCAATTTTGGTGTAGATCTTGGCACAGCTTGGAGCATCTAGGAGGTCAGAGTGTGGGGAAGGGAGTAGCAATCTTTCTTTATGATCTTGTTGAGTCCTTGGAAGTCAACACAAAGTCAGAGGAAACCATCCTTCTTGTGGACAAAGAGGACTGGAGCAGCATAAGCGGAGGAGAAGTGACAGATAAATCCTATTGCTAGGTGCTTATTGAGGAACACATGAAGGGAGCTGAGTTCAGAAGGGGAAAGAAAATAGGTGGTACCCAGTGGAGGAGATGCTTCTTCCTCCAGGTTGATCTTAAGGTGATACTCACAATGTGAAGTGAGCTTGGAAGCCCTACTCTTGCTGAAGACATCAGTGAAATCATGGTACTCTGGAGATACTCTGGAGAGGTCAGACTGCCCTGGAGGAGTGATGGTAGCAGAGTGGAGATCACTCCTGGGGACAGAGTTACAGGCTGAATTAGACAGAGTCCTCAAGGTGACAAGCCAGTGCAAAGGCAGGGGCACTGACAAGTGTGATGAGCAGAGCCTTGTGATTGAAGAAATGTGGTGAATCAGGGGAAGTAGTTTCAGCTGGAGGAGAGGGTTCTGGAGGCTGCAGAGGAGAGCTTGGGGGTGCTGGTAAACTTTGTTCAGGTGATTGGAATGAGATACTGCTTATAACCCAGTCAATCAACAGATTGTGGCAGGTAAGCCTGTTGTGTCCTAGAACAAGAGAATAGGTAGAGTCCAGCAGAGTGACATAAAATGTCATTGGAGTGATATCACTGGTTGCAAAATGAATGGAGAGATTGATGGCTCAGGTAATGGTGCTATTGGATGTTCCATTGAAGAGTTGGAGTGGGAGTGGGGGCATGGAATAGGTGGAAAGTGCATGTTTATTCATAAGAGATGTATTGATGAAATAGTCAGAGGAGCTGGAGTCTACAAGCATGGAAAAAGGAGTGATCAGATATGATACAAGAGTGATCAAGGGCATAAGCAACTTAGGATCAGAAAGAGCAGACACATTGAGATAGATCTTCTTGAGTGTATGGGTGGATTCAACACAACCTCCAGTCTGTGCAAAGTCATGGAGGTCACTACTTATTTTTTTGCCTCTGAGGTGGAGACCTCTGGTTTAGCTTCTGGAGTTGTGATGGTGGCCATGCAATCCTTGGCTGCCCTAGAAGTGGACTTTGGGCAGTTCTTAGCCATATGGCTGGTGAGACCACAAAATATGCAGAGCTTGTTGTCAAGTGGCACTTGCATTCCTCCAAGGTGAGCTTGTCATCTTTCCCTAACTTTGATGACCAGTCCAGCTTTGGGGATGTTGTAGCACCTTTGCCTTTGGAGTCCTTAGACTCTTTTGAGTTTCTGGAGAGAACGAAGAGGCAAGAGGAGGTAGAGGACATGAGGGCAGACAATTTCTCCTTGGAAGTGGAGGGCTGATTGGTGGATGGTTTCATTTGGTGATTGATTTTGGACTTGTGCTCCTAATAGTGGGTGTTGATTGCTTGAGCAAGATGGCAGAGTTTGGAGAGTATGGGGGGATTCCCAATGTGAGAGATTTCATCCTTGATGCAGTCTGGAAGACCATTGTAGAAGTGGTGCTGGAGGGCAGTGCCTCTTCTTCATAATCTTGGACTTGTGAAGCAATCCTATTAAACTCAACCACATACTTATTGATGTGCTGGCTGTCCTTCATGGACAAGTGATTGAGCTGGTGCTCCACATCTCCAACAGGGTCATGTGGACCAAGGTTTGCCTGGAGTTCCAGGACAAACTCCTTGAAATTGTTCATCCAAAGAGGACACTAAGTTAGATTATTCATTTGGAGGAGGTCCAGTTTGAACCACTCCAGAGCCATACCTTTTAGATATGACTGCATGAAGGTGACTTTGGTGTGGTCAGTGCTAAATGTCTTAGGGCAGTCTTGGAAGTTTAACTCACATTGTACCAAGAAAACTCAGAGTTTTCAGGGATTTGTCCTGTCAAACTGATCCAGTTCTCAGACTTTGGTATAGAAGGTAGAGTTGAAGATGAGACAACGAGTGGAGTGAGTGAGGCCATTTATAGTGTTTGTAAGAAAGATGAGGATATTTCATGAAATGTGCTCATCATCAGAGTTATCTGTGGGGTTCTCATCACCTCCAGGGAAATTGGGGTCATTGTTGGGATCATCTCCAAGGAAGTCAGGGGCACCTGGAGCATCATCATTGTTGGGGGTGCAGAAGGTGGACACTCTGCAATTGGTATGCTGACTGGTGTGAGAAGAAGACTTGACATCTTCTTCATTATCAACTTCCTCAATGCATGCTTCCAAAGTAGGAGATTCTGGGTGAGCATGTGCTTGCAAGATGGAACCTGGAGTATGGCAGGCAGAGAAGCTTCAGAATTAGTCTACAAGTTTGGGGCCTCATTGACTACTTCTGAAAAAGCTTAAGAGGTTATATCTGGGAGATGGGGGGTAATTCACACCTAAGGTACAAGTGTGGGATCTGGTGGTACATGTAGCCATGGTTAGAGACATGTGCAAGTTGAGTTTGAATATACTGTTAGAATCATGCTCCCAAGGCAATGCTGGAATGCTGGAGTTGACTGTGGGGTCAATACTTGGCTTCACCATATACAGTGACTCCAAAAACCCTTTCCATACTAACTCAGAATGTGGTGCGTGAAGCACACCACCAAACAGCATGGAAATTACACTTAGCATTGGTGGAGTTATAAATAGTACATACTCTTGGCTACATATTGCCCCCTAGGTCATGTGATTTGGTCCACATGCCAGAGAGATATGATCAATTCAAAATAGCAATACCATGGAAAGGGTTTTTTCACTTTTGAATTGATGACTAGGATGTTAGTCAAATCATGGAATATTTGCCATTGTTTGTTAGTACAAACAAAGATATACATGTAAATAGTATGTCTGAGTTTAAAAAAGTTCACACACTTCTTGATTCTCAACCACCATCATGGTCAGATCCCTCTCTCTTGCTCAACAAAACCCTATCCTTTCATTGCTTGATGCTGGCTGCTCTGGTGAAGCTATTGCCAAGCAAACTGGTGTTAGCCCTTCTGCTATATCCAAACTTTGCTCCAAAGAGCATTCTGCCCTTCCCAAAGCTGTTGGGGG
>JBBPQP010001184.1:0-12358 GCA_038092555.1 Boletus subgraveolens | reverse complement strand
GGGGTAAAGGTGGTAGAGGGGGAGGCACTTCGTGACTTTGCGCACCACATCAGGGTTAAACATTGTGTTACGGTTTTGGTACACCCCCGGTCTTTTTCTCTTCTTAATCCTCGACCGCGTACCAACACGTGACCACCGTCACTGGACCACCCACCCCAGTGCATTCTCGCGCTCGCTTACGCTTGACATGACCTGTCTTGCACAGCTTGGCTTCACCTCCCCCACTGCCACTTCATGCAGCACCTCTTGACACAGCCGCCCTCCTGTGTCCCAATCCTGGATCTTCCCCGGATCCCCCCCTGGAATATCCCCTTGGATCTTCCCACCCTTCCCCTCCTTTAGGGCCACCCTTTGCCCTATCCCTGGTTCCTCTACAGCCTCCATGCTGTACTCGGACTCTCCCAGCACTGCCCTTCAGTGCCTCCTCGCACGCCGTCCTCCTGTGCTCTCTTCGGCGACCTCCATCTCGGATCTCTCCGACACTGCCCTACTTGCCCTGCGCTGCAGTGCCTCCTCGCACAGCTGTCCTCCTGTGCTCTCTTTGGCGACCTCCATCTCAGATCTCTCCGACACCGCCCTACTTGCCCTGCCCTGCAGCACCTCCTCGCACAGCCGTCCTCCTGTGCTCTCCCCAGCGATCTCCCATCTCAGTTGAGGCCAGATTTCTCCTCAACATCGCCTCCCCACCTTGTGTTGCGCCATGAACTCACTTCACCCTTGTGACCACTCACATGCCATCACAACGCGTCGTGCCACGCTGATTCCCACGATGCGTCCTTACGCTCGTAAACTTCCCACACAGGACCCCTCCTGCCTAATTGGGCGACACCTCGCCATACTGGTTCCGGGTTTCCTTTTGCAGATACGGACTCTTACCATACTAGGTTAGACTGCGCATGGACCACCATTACCTAATTGGGATATACCTGCCCTAAAGCCCTTATGGCCGGGGTATATAAGTTCGAACTCCTCTCGAACCCCTCTTTCTCTCTAACCTTGATCTGACACCTAAAGTGTACACCTTACAGTTACTCTTGTGGTATTCATCATCTGTTCCCTGCAACATTCCCTTGCTTGACCTCTACCTCGCCCTCCCCTCTTTCCTCCTTTGTTGAAGGACTCCACTGTCGACACCCTTGGACCCCTTCTGAAGTCCTCGGATGAGCACCTCGTTGCTCTCCCCCAACGGCTCGCCGCCGTTGGCTTGTCTCTAGGTTCTCCACTCCCAATAGGAGGACCCGTCCTAGTCGACGTCAACCTCGTTTCCAACGTCCTCCCCTCGTCAAAGGTCTCTCGCTTCCCCTCTTAGGACTCTCGGTTGTCATCACTCTCAGGGTACTTCCTAGTATCCCTCTTTGTTCGTCACCAGGCTCGTGTCAAGCCTGAAGGTATCCTATGTCGTTAGGACCAACAAGAGTTAGGCTCAAGGCGGCTCTACGCTTCGTGTCTACTTGTACACCTACCAGATGGTAGTCGTAACACATTGCAACAGTTTTGGAGGTCACTGTATGCTCTAGGTACTATATCTTTTGGCTTGTCTCCAATGTGTTTTGCACAATTCGGATTGTTTGTGTTTATCTGTGTAGATAAGGAAATCCAAATATGCACCTTTCATTATCCTAACCATGTGCCTTCTTACTAGTAGGTGCAGATTGCAGCCTTATGTTGCATACAATGTGTGCCTTCAACATGGAGCTGCAATTTGCAGCTACTATTCTTCTCACTCTCATCACATTCATGCCAGAAACTCACACAGGCCTGCTCTGGACATGCGTATGTCAAAAGTTTGGTTTTGGCCAGCCACACAAAGTCTCAAGAGCAACATGGTATTGCCATCTTGCACTCACCAGTAGTGCAGAAGAAAAGGAGTGCATCCTTGCCTCACAGGATCCCTCAGGATTTTGACATCAAGCTGCCCAAGTGTTGCATCCCCATCAACCACTGGATGTGCAACTGAGTAGTAGTACAACTGATTGCATTCAACCTTGCTCATCCAATGACTCTGATCGTCAGCTGGGACAAAAATGTGTAAGACAGATTTCTCCAGAGGTATGCAAATACTTATTATCTTTACTACACAAAGTCCTAAACTGAACCATTTACAGATTCTTGAGGATACTCCACAAAATGATGACCCCAACTTGGAGTCTGTGAGCCAGCCACAGCATCTACCATCTCCCTCTTTATCTTGTGGTTCTCCAATGTATATATCTCCACCAGCATCCCCTGGCCCTGGATCCCCATCCTTGTTTTCTTGTCATAGCTCTCCATTCCTACCTGCACTCACAGATCCTCACCCAACCCTCCAATCCATCTTTCTGAGTTCCCACTGTTTCATGCTCATATGCCAGAGCATTTTCCATCAGAATTACCTCCTCCAATATACGACATTGACTTTGAGCACTGGAAACCTCTTGACATCAACCTTGATGACCTCATTCACTCCCCTGTCCTTCTGAAAATCAAGACCCAGCTCGAATTCCTTACCCTTATCTGAGGAGCTTCACTTGATGATGCTACTGTTACGACTATCCTGGATAAGGGTAGTGGTAGACTTGGTCATTCAAAGGTCATGGAGTTGTAGGGCTTCTTCAACGACTAGGAGGACGATCTTGGGGGACTTCCACTAAGACGGAGAGATTGTAGGACTTCTATGACAGCAAGGATAAATGAGGAGTGTTGACTCAGAAGTTCAACGACGACTTAGAGAGCAAGGATCAAGGACAATGATGTGGTTATACTGAGTAGGTCTAACTTAAGGACAAAAGTCAACCTACAAGGGTTTAAATACGAATTGAAAATGAAAAGGTAAACAGATGAAAATAGAACTTCATAGAAGGTAAGAGAACAATTAGTAAAGAAATGCTGACTGATGGTGGAATGTTGTAGAAGGTGATGGAAGGTAAGGATTAGGTCAGCAAAGAAAAGGGAAGAAAAATAAGTAGGCAATAGCAGTGTTCGAACAAGATTGCCTGCAGATGACAAATGAGAAGCATGGGTAGTCAAAGAAGAAAGGAACGAAGTAAACTTGATGACATTTTGTAACAGCTACCAGCAAGCTCTCAAAGGAAGCCATTTATCATCTTCAAAACCCTCTATGGCATCCAATAACAATCAAGAACAACAGTGTTCACCATAGTATTGCTGTATACTTGGCACTCGAGCATTCATCCCAGAATGCATACAATCAAATCTGTCAGTCAATCCAAAGCAACTTTTCTGAGTCACCTGCTGTCTGCAATCTTCTCAGCTTCCATGCTGTTGAAAAAAAGATTGCTAAATATACAGGGATTGAGTATATTGAGCACAAGATGTGTTTAGCCTTGTGCATTGGCTTTACAGGTCCATTTAGTGGACTTGAAGCATGTCCCATTTACAAGACATCTTTCTGGGATCCAGGTTGTCTTCATGCCAGCAATGGGCAAGTCAAGGCTGCAGCAAAGAAATTCACTACCATTCCAGTTGGTCCACAACTTCAAGCACATTATCAGAGCCCCTAGTCTGTATGGGACATGCACTATCTTTATGAATGTATCCAAGAAATCCACCTTGGACTATCATACACTGGAAAAATACCTATAATAGATGACATTGCCATGGGCCTCAATTACCTTGGCCCAGCTCTTGATGGTGACATCAAGCAGAACAACATTGTCCTTATCACTTCTGTTGATAGTGTGCAGTTGTATGAGCACAAGGAATCCAACTGTTGGATTCTAATATGGATCTTTGCCAACTTGTCCCCACAAAAGCAATACCAAAAGACATATGTTCAACCAGGCGTGTTCATTCCAGGACCTAACAAACCAAAAAACTTGGACTTGTTTTTCTTCCCCTTGTTGCACCATATCTCTGCGCTTCAGAATGAGGGCTTGAAAATTTGGGATGCCAATTGTGACCAAACCTTTCAGTCTGATCTCTACCTTTTATTTCCAATGGCAAATGTTCCTGACCTTGTTTACTGGGATGGACTAGTGGGCCACAGTGGCAAAAATGGATGTTGCATTTATTGTGGAATCCTTGGACATTGCAAAACTCATGGTCGCCACTACTATCCAGTGCTCATTAAACCAAGGGACTGGTGTACTGCAGGTAGTGATCACCTTGATGTCAATGTCTTTGATCTTCCTCTTGGTGGCTCTGAGGCATATGCTGACAACCTGCAAAGACTCCTCACTTCATCAAACCAAGTGCAATATGACCAACACAAGACTGAGACTGGAATCACCAAGGCTCTGTTAATCATTGGGCTCAGTCCATAGTGCTTTCTTGGAATTCCATAATAGCATGACGACCAACATCATGCATCTAGCAGGCAATATCAGTGATCTCTTGATCGCACTTTGGCAAGGTACAATTGACTGTGACATATACACCAACAACTTCAACACTTGGGATTGGGCTGTCTTTATGGACAATGTGGCTTGAGAGAGATATGGTGAATCCATTACAAATGCTGGTCCACATCTCCCAGGATCATTTGGTACCCAACCTCACAACATTGCAGAGAAGCTCTCGTTGGGTTACAAAACCTGGGAATTCCAGCTTCACATATTTGGTCTTGGCCCAATTCTTCTATATGAGGTTTTGCCAGACAAATATTTCACCAACTACTGCAAATTGGTTTGTGGTTTCCAAATCATGTGCCAACATAGTATTGACAGTGACTCACTTACAACTGCAAACACACTTCTTTGCCAATGGGAACGTGAATTTGAGGACATCTATTACAAGTATTGTAAGGATTGCATTCATTTCATACAACCTTGTGTACATCAAGTTGTGCACCTCACTAGTGAAACCATTTGAAAGGCCCTCTAATCTGCTATGCCCAATGGACCATGGAGAGGACCATTGGTAATCTTGTCCAAGAAATTCAACAGCCATCAAATCCATACAGCAATTTAGCACAAGAGGGGATTTGTCGTTGTCAAATAAATTGTCTTCTCACTGCTGTTCCTGAACTCAGCATTCTCTCCTGACTGTTACAGTTTTGGCACATCCCTGGTCTTTTTCCTCTTCCCACAACCTCATGCCCATCATATGACTGCTCCTGTCACAAGACCACCCTATTCTTGGTGCATCCCTGCACTTGTTTATGCTTGATGCAATACATCTTGCACAGCCAGCCACCCTCCCATCTTCCTGCCACACTGCCCCCCTCCAGTGCCCCTCTGCACAGCCACCCTCCTGTGCTCCCAGATCCTCCCTGAATATTCCCCTGCAGATCTTTCCACTGCACTGCCCCCCCCTCCAGTGCCTCTTTGCATAGCTGCCCTCCTATGCTTCCCAATCCTGGATCTTCTCCAGATCCTCCCTGAATATTCCCCCATGGATCTTCCTGCCATACTGCCCCTCTCCAGTGCCCCTCTACACAGCCATCCTCCTGTGCTCTCCTTAGCAACTCCCCATCTTAGATGAGGCCAGATCTCACTCTGACATCACCACCCACCTTATGTCACATCTCAACCTCAGCTCATCCTTGTGATCACTCATGTGCCATCACAACACATCATGCCACGATGATTCCCACAATGCATCTCGACACTTGTGATCCTCCCATGGCAGTGCCCACCTGCCATTCCTGTCATTATCCTCACTACACAGATGCCAGGTTTCCCTTTATGGATAGGACTCTTACCATATTAAGGTTAGACTGCACACAGACCATTTTACCAGATAGGAATATACCTGCCCTAAAGCCCTTACAGCTGGGGTATATAAGTTAGAGCTCCATCCTAATACCTCTCTCTCTCTAACCTTGATCTGACACCTAAAATGTACTACCTTATGGTATACTCTTGTGGTATTCATCATCCATTCCCTGCAATCCCCTCTTGCTTGACCTCTACCTCACCCTCCCCTCTTTCCTCCTTTATTGAAGGACTCTGCCACCATTGTCAAGAATCCTCTGACCACATCCTCATGGTCATCTAGGTCACCTCTGTCAACAATCCCCTATCATTGACTCTCTGTCCAGGAAGTCCTCTTCCTGCAGCTGCCATTCCAATGTCTCACCAACATTGGCTAGTCTCCTGGTTCTCTGCCCCTGTACAGAGAACTAGACCTTCTTATTGATGACCCTGCTACTCCAAGACTTTGACTAGGTCAAGGTCCTCTGACCTCATCTACCTTGGGGTATTCATTGTCATTGTCCTAGAGATCCTCTCCCTAGTATCTCTCTTTGCTCATTACCAGATATCCCATCAAGTCTGAGGAATTCTATGCATTAGAACCTACAAGAGTTGGCTCTAGGCAGACTATGCTTTGCGTCCACTTGTATGATTACCCCCAGTTGTAATCGTAACACCGACCATTTCCCAATAATGCAGTTAACTTAGGTGACAGATTCATCCTTCTACCAAAGCATGACCACTATTTCATATTCCCTTCCCCACCTGAAATGCAGGCTCTCCAAAACTCTCTTCCAAAAGGCACATCCCCACTTGAATGTATCAAATGATGGGCCCATTTGTAACTGAAAAATGGGCAGATTGCAAGAACTGCTTGGTGCAAGACCCTTAAAGTGCCAGACAAGATTTGTATCTCACACAATGTTATAGTAAGTCTATTTACATGTCTAATCTTTTGACTACATCTTATATTGTAACTACTTTCTAGTTTTTACTTGATGGCCATATATGCTTCAGTGAAATGCAATACTTCACACATCTTCCTTGTGAAACTGAAGAGGCTGGATGGAAATTCCATGATGTCGCCCTTCTCAAGCTTTACTTACTTCCTGAGCCTGAACTCCTTCAACTTTCCTCCCAAATATTACAAAATGTTATCACATTTACTTCTTTCCCTATTATCTCAAACTACCTATGCTTCTTATTTGTCATTTACAGGCAATGTCATTTGAACACTGTTGTTGTCCAGTTATTTTCCTCTCTTTTCTTTGCTGACTTAATCCCCACTTTCCACCACCTTCCACGATATTCCATCATCAGTCAGCATCTCCTTACTAATCATTCTTCCACTTTCTTTGAAGTTCTATTTTCTTCTATTTGTCTTTTCATTTTCAATTTGTATTTAAACCTTCATAGGTCAATCTTTGTCCCTAAGTTAGACCTACTCAGTATAATCACATCCTTGTCCTTGAATCTCTGCTCTCTAAGTCATCATTGTACTTTTGAGTCAATGCTCCTTGTTTACCCTCATCATCATAGAAGTCCTACGATTCCTCTGTTCTAGTGGAAGTCCCCTAGAATTGTTTTCTTGAGTCATTGTAAGAAGTCTTACAACTCCCTAGTCCTATTGAACAACCGAGTCTACTGCTATCCCTACCCGGGCTAGTTGTAACACCAAACACTTGTCAGTTGTACTCTAACAGACAAACTTGTAGCAATCCATGTCAAGACAATTACAACAGTGATAGCAATGATATCACAGAGACTAACTCTATGAGATGGTGAGGAAGTCAAGCAGTTTTGTTGCCTATCACAGCCTGGATTGGAGGCATCTGTGCTGAGAATGCCTTATGATATTTACAAGGACAACAAGGATCTTGTTGCTGATGTAGAGTAGCTATGTGACTATGTTATACCTGCACATATACTTACACAAAGATTGCTCAATGGCATCTTAAAAGAAAGACATATATATTTTTGTGCACCACCTCTCTCTTTCCTTCTGTCCACCACCATCCCCCCAATCTATTATGAATATAATGCACTCATCTTCCCACTCTGCCTTTTCTTTTACCAGTTATAGTGAGGACTCCATGGATAACATGACTTAAATTTCCTCTTTCGTGGATGCCCCTATCAACTATCGGAACTCAGAGGTCCCAATGGCAGAGGGGAACAGCAGAAGTGGAGTTAAGTGGGAGCTACTCACTCAACAGTCAGGAGAGGGGAAGCGACAAGGAGATCTTGAAGTCTGAGTAGATGAAGAGGCTTGTAGGCCTAGACAGAGGGAACTGTACTCAGAGGAGGTTCTGCTGAAGACGATAGAACACTATAGATTAGGGACAAAAGGCCCTGTACTTATACTGTTCTACAGTAAAGTTAAAGAGGAGTTTGAACTCCTATATGGTCATGCCCTATGACCTGAAGATAAGAGGGCAATAGGCTATTGGTGGAAGCTATAGTAAGTGATGTCATAGATAAGGAACCCTGAACCCTGGTGATAAGGGTATGACATCATAGTCTAGAGCTAGGGTGAAGGGTATGACATCATGATCTAGAACATGTGACGTAATAGTCCATCTAGAACAGTGTAGAGTGGTCTAGCACCAAAAGCAAAATGAATAGCAATAACAAAAGATAAGTCGTGGTGATTAGAAGTGAAATCCTAAATAGGAACACCAGACTTTCGACATCAACAGTGCAACTCATTTCAGACCACTGTTTATACAAAGAACCCTGACCTTGCCACCAACTACAAACCTCTTTGGATACAATCAAGTGCTGAGTATCACTACATATATCCCAAAAAATTCTGATTTTTGTCCACTTTAGGGCACACATATGTAGGATCCAGGCCAGAGGCTTTAGGCACTAGAGAAACAATGCTGGAACCTAGAATTTCAGGTTGTTAGCCTCACAGCTGAGTGTGACATGCTCAGGTAGGTGATTCAATTATGTCATATGGCACGTCAACATGCTGTACCAGGATGCTTTGCCAAGACCATCTCACTTGCTTGCAATTGAAGCCAGTCCAAGATTTCATCCCACAAGTTCAGCAAGGCCCCACTGGTGTCCCTCGTGACTCAGCTCAGAAGCCCACTGAGAAAACCCACCCCAAGGTACAGTTTTGGAACAAGAGTGACTGGACTGTGTGGATTACTCAACCACAAAACTATATGGCTGGAAAGACCTCATTTTTAGAGGGAGAAAATGGAGAACAGCTCAATATCAAGACTATCAGCCTGATTTGTGACAATATGTGCTTGGTGTGGAATGATCTCACTGCTCAAAAACATGCTCCATTCATGTGGGGATGTGCTACTGCTAGCATACATGACTACTTCCACTTGTATATGATAGACAAGTGGCCAATTCTCAAGTTATGCAACAATGGATGGAAACTTGATGACCTGGCACCAATCACATACCCTGGATACAAGTGATTATATCTTGACGATGAGGGTCACTTAAAGGTTAAGGTGAAGAGCAAGGAGGCTGCTGAGAACACTCTAGATGACATCACTAGCAACCTTGATCACCCTGGCAATGAGAACTCAAACAATGAGAAAAACAAAACCGAAAAAAGCAAGAACAATGCTAACAACCACACAGGCCAAAAGTGAAAGTCCCTCAAGCAACTGAAACTAGGCATTCACTCAAAACACACAAAAGGTATTCCATCCCCATTTAATACCCAGTGCTGACTCTATTTTCTTTTGTAGTGTCTTTTGCTACAGATGAGACAATAATATGTATCTGAAGTCTTAGATATAGAGATCAGTGGCTTGAAGCCTAGTACTGAAGATTCTGATACCACCCAGCAGATTGTTGATGCCAGCAAAAACACTCCCATGCTCTCAAAGCAGGATGGCCACACTGCTAGTGACCTTGCTAATGACTCAACATCAACCTGGAACTTCAACCTGAACACTGTGGACTCTACTACTATTGAGAATAACAAGATTAACACCATTCCTATAAATGGTGTGGGCAGGGATGACATGGCTACCACCATTGTAAACAGCAATGACAACCTGGATGTCATTATCTCAAGCAGCAAGGTACTTTCCAGCACCAGGTCCTGCACTGGAATCAATATGGTGAGTACAGTGGTTAGTGAGACTGGCAAGAAGAAGCTCACAGGCATGCTGGTTGCAACCAACAAGAACAAAAAGGTCTCCAGTACCACAAAAAGTGACCAGGATCACCCCAGGACCAAAGAAATTTTTGACAAGCCTCTCACTGGCAGTGCCAACAAGGCCAGAGGTAGCAATGAAAACCCAGGAGTTAACCAGGAGCCCTTGCAAAAAGAATGCCCCAAACTGATGCAGAAGAAAAGTGTTAGGTTGCTTTTGAAAAACCCTATGTAAGTTTCTTATCATTTGGATTTGAATATCTCAATGCTAGTTGTGTTAGTTGGGCGGCATCTCTCTCTGCAGCCAAGATTGATATGCCCAAGCTCCCCACCCTTGCAACTTTGAAACCAAAGCCTGTGGAATTGGATAAGAACCAAGAAGCAAAAAAAGAAAAAACTAAAGGACAGATGCAAGTTCCATTAGAGCAAACTGGACAGTAAGCAGCTAGAGGCTTTTGTTTCAGGGATTTTAGCTTCACTCTGTCATATATAGGAATCTGTGTGCATGCCATTGGTTGAAGCAAGTGAACAAGGATGGCACCAAGAACAACTTCAAGGAATATTGGTGGACACTTACAAAGAAGCAGCATGCAGTGTGTCACTTGAAACATTCATTCCCTTCACCTCTAAAGATCTAACTGACAAGCAACTGTAGTCATATGATACAGAAGCAGAGTCAATTGTGTGTATTTTATTTCTCAAAAAATACATACTAACATTGTTGTGCAGTCTCCAGGAAAAGAGTGGCTGAAACAAGCCCATGCAAGCAGAAAGTTATACTAGCCTCCCCAGATTCAAAATTGTGGAACCAGCCCTTCCACATATCCCTCATTCCCCTCATGCAATCACTTTGGTCTCATCATTGTCAACTTGGCCATCATTCCAACATTCTTAATTGCTTCATATATTCTGCTTTCACATTGCTCATTGTATTATACATACCATGCCACAGTATGTACACATCAGCACACACATATATGAATAGTAGTGCATATCAGAGAATGTACATACTCAATCAGAATAGAGCATAAAGTTGCATTTATGGCCAGGTGGAGAACCACATCCGAGCACAGCAGAGTGCAGAAATGCACATAGGAGGCACATCAGTTCAGGAGTATACTAAAGCATGCTTAAACAGATCAGAGTGTAAATTTGCATTTATGGGCAGGTGGAGAATCACATCCAAGCACAACAGAGTGCAGAAATGTGCACAGGAGGCACATCAGTCCAGGAGTACACTAGAACCACAGGGAGCACATTTGAGCAGGTGACAGCATGGTTGAGAATACCAGGTATGTTCAATCAGATAATCCTTATGATTTTGGTCTCACATCATACTTGTATCTTCCTACCACTGTTTATTTCATATATACTTTCTGTTCACACATCCAAACAGATACCAACTGATTTGAGCACAGTAACTTTTCACTGGGCCTCATGGTCTGTTTTATGCATTCTGTGCTGTTGCAACATTCAATGCATGGTTGCTCTAGAACATCTTCTATGAGAGGAACATTCAAACAAGTGAAGGTCATGGTACTTCAATCCCTTCATAGTTTTATCAATATTCTAATGCTAACAACCATTTCATGTGATGACATGTACCATGTTTCCCACTGCAACAGTTCACTTTTGTTTTTATAATCAAAAGATGTAATGGCAGTGAATTTCATGTTCTAACCTCTATATTCACTTGTTTAATCTATTAAGTGATTGTTCTCGTCTGTCTATCCTTAAATAGTTCCCATCTTCATGATGTCCCAATTCATCATTCTCACTTCTCAGATTGTAGGTTCATGATCATTTGTTCTTGTAATGTCAACAACTGTCTGCCTGTATTACTAGTCCATCCACTATGCATGTCCAGCCAAGCAATGTATCTGCCAATAAAGTCAGCATTTCCTGAGTGCAGAATTCAATAGACAAATACAGAGCAGACAGATCAGTATCAGTTAGGACCCCATGGGCCACTGCACAAAAACAATTGATGTGGTTATATAAGCCAGCAGCCTGACAGAAAACAAATGACAAGACTCCTACAGATAACATATCTGATTAAATGGGCTTTGAATATGAATCAATTCACTGGCAGTATCAAGGTCTCAGACCTCAACCATGACATGCAAAAGACTCCATAGCAATCTCATGGATGAAGGTTATGGTTAGCTATCTCAGTCCATCCTGTACATACATAGTATACTTCTCATCCATCTCAGATGATGATCACAGAGGTGGGTACCTATATAAGAGACTCAAAACCAAGTGATCCAACCATTCAAACTGCAAGGTATATTGCCATGGCAAGGTACATATTTCAGCAGCTGACAGAAGAGGACAGTGGAAGCATAAGCTACACAGCCACTGATTTACCACAACGATGTAATGGTCAGAGACATTCCCTAGGCTAGAAATAGGAGATGATGTTTGTGAATCTATCAAAAGATCACCATGGATCAATGCTACATTCCCATCTTCCTCCCTTCCTTTGCCTTTAAAAAGCTCTCTGCCATTGAATCTCCCATGCAGACTATTCTTGCAGACACCCTATCCCAGTGGTCACCCTCCCAATGGAAGGAGATTGTTGTTCATC
>JBBPQP010001183.1:0-12365 GCA_038092555.1 Boletus subgraveolens | reverse complement strand
AAAAACAACCCTCATTCAGGTTGGGAGTTCATCTTGTGCAATGCAATAGCCCCGAATGGATTGGGCTGCCCTCGGATCGAGCTCATTTCACCCATGCTCATGCGACGGATGTTCCGTATGTGCATCTATTCGTATGACTCTGCCTACCTCGGCGGCAGTAGACAGTAGTACCGCCTATGATTTCAAAGGGGAAGTGAGGGTTCTATGGCGACGTACCAATAGTCAACAGTAGAAACTGACCAGACGCTGTCCTTGGTATGATGACTATAGAGAGAGCCGCCGGGTAAAGGAGTAAGTGGTTGGAAATGCTGTTGCATCCTTTTCGAGAATAACTGAGCCACTACAGCGCTTTTATTCCAGGAGTATACTGCTCAATGGATGTACATTTTCAGCCTCCCAAGTACTTGCTAATAGACCCGCCCAATGTATATACTCCATGCCATTCTAGATGCTCAACAGCACTGTCCACTATCCAGCTCCGTGAGTTGTGACTGTCGTGCTTAAACTGATATTAGGATGATGACGTAACCCGATCAACATGATCGCGACGCGTCGTGTTCGAATGCGCACTTTCTTTCCTTCCTAAATGTAATAGCGATACTACACTCAATTAAACGAGTGAATGGCTTATCTTGCAAGAGTTGTAAGTCGTTCTGGCGATCGAGGGTGTCTCGTTTGCCTTCGTCGGGCCACTTCCCACACTTTACGTGATATTCCCATCACCTTACTCGTACTTGAGCAGCCTGGTGGCCATTCGAGCACTACATATATGGACACGCCACACCACTTCAAGATCTCGACATCGTTGACACATTGCATGAGCACCTGGTAGGCGCGCGCACAGGTATCCGTTGTTATGAACCTCGTGCACTCGTCCTTCCCTGAACCTTTCTCTGCAATCCTTCATACCCCGTAGCGGAGTCCGTATCACTTTCCTGTTTCTCCTAACGAACTTGTTCAAGTTGTGCTTCTCTTCTACATCATTTTCGGAGCCTTATAATTTGAAGGGTTCTTTTCAAGTTGCCCCATGATTGCATGATTGCCACCTGTGGGCCGTGGCCATGCTCATCGCGGCATTCTTTGTCATTTTTGGCTGGCTTCACCTCCTGGCGCACCCCGCTCATGACTGAGAATTCCGAATAGTTCTTTTCTAGCAGGATGCTTCGCGTCCCTTTCTGACCTAGTACTCCCGTCATCTCGCTAGTAGTAGTACTATAGTGTTTTCGCCCCCCTCTTGTTCGGTTTTCCGTATCTCATCATTTTTCCGGTCTATTCGGCGCTTCTCTCATAGGTGTTCAATGTCAAGATTAATATTTGTAATTAAATGGGCACACGTTGGCTACAACGTGCACAACTCGAATTTTACCTGTTAGTCCTGATCGATTTTTATCCTTCGGGCCTCCAGGCGTGGAAGACAAATTAGTGCGTAAAGGTGGAATCTATGCCATCGCTTCTCACACTGCCTCCTCGCCCGCCATCGGCATCTCGGCATGATATACTGAGCAAGCAACTCCACGTTGAAGAACATAACTCTTTCCTGCACCACGACGTCCTATGCGAGTGAAACATAGTGATTCGTTCATTTCCCAATGGAATAATCCCTTAGGAAGCTTTTCGTACCGGTATCAGAGAGTCGCTCTCATTTTGGTGCTGCGGCTTCTCATTGACTTGCCGACACTGCTGTAAGGCTGCGGCGCAGTTCCCAGTTACGGTTGCAATACATCAAATATGGCTGGCGGGTTGACAACTAAATAGCGCACAGCAGGCTCAGCGCTGATCGATATCTGCCGCACACCGGGCGCTGTACTGCGATACAGGTTATACCCACACGGAGGATACTCCAAGTGGATGGACTAAAAGGATACCGTTTCCCCCGCTCTGCGACAATCTGGAATCCTCACTCCTCCTCCTCATTCTCCTTCTTCTTCCCTTCCTACGTCCCTGGATGTCGAGCGTCCGCGTTGCTTATGCCCGACTCTACCCGGGGCTCGCACTCCTTGTAACAGCAATCTTAATCCTCTTCGCCTTTCCATTCAATCGCAGCCTCGTTTATTCCCTGCTTGTCTATCGTCGCTATCCTCCATTATACCCACATCACTGCCAATTAGAGCTCGAACTGTCACATTACGAATCCTACGAACACTCAGACGTCAAGTACCTATGGTCACCAAATCATCCATCCAGTACGCTAACTGATACGTTCCGCCGCAAACCTCGCTGACCGTCGGTATAGAAGTTGGATGGGGAAATGTAATGCAAGATTACATCCTAAGCTACGTCCTCGCATACGCGACTAATCGCTCGTCAGTAACCTCACAGTCCGAGAGAATCCGAAACTGACGCCAGTCCCAGCTTTGTCTTTGATGACTATACGTGGGCCGCTGATGGCACACCATACTCACATTTCAACGGGAAGCTCATTCCATCTCGCATCCCTCTGAATGCACTTATAGACGGTAAAGAAAACCTCTTTGTTGAGTACCACCAGTGTTGAGTGTGATCCAACACTCTAGGACCATTGGCCGGTGGAGCGCTGCCTGCAGGAGACAACACTCCTCGAGCCGTACACAAGGATTTCTTCCACAAAGTTTGCCCAAATCCGACCATCTTGCGATTATCCGATGTTAGCGGCTGGAGCGATTCGGACACGGTCAAATATGTCATTGACAAATGGGTGGAGAAGATTTTGTCCATCGAGGACCCTTGTCTGCAGTTCGAAGAGACGTCCCCGGACAAACAAATATTCAATGTCTTGTGCGTTCCTCAGCAATATATATCCCGACAAAGAACTTACTGGGTCTTACAGCGTATACGGTCAAAAAGAACGCCTTTTGAGCATTTGGCCATATTTGTCGACGTTACCTGTCTTGTCCCATTGGGAATGGTCACCTCTGATTCACGACGCTTTCGAAGCGAATCGTGAAATCGTTTATCCGCCCTCCCTGTCCTGGTCAGAAGGCCGGGATTCTAGAGTCGACGGGATCATGGACGGCCTACTTGTCATTCATTTGCGAAGGGGCGACTTTGCCGGCCATTGCAGATATCTCGCCAAGTCGAACTCGGGCTGGAACGCATTCAACTCCTTTCCCGAACTACCTGACCAGCTCGATCAGATTCTGGCTGACTCTCGACTTTCGTCAGGGAATCGCGAGACTCTGATGGCCCACTGCTATCCCAGTATCGAGCAGATCGTTAACAAGGTGAAGACGGTGCGGGAGGCGTCGCACGAACCGCTCGAGTATCTATATATCATGACCAATGGTGCCGAGTCATGGGTTGCGGAGCTCAAGCTCGCCGTGGGTGCTCTCGGGGGCTGGGAACATATCGGCAGTAATCGGGATCTGAGCTTGACCTGGGAACAAAAATTCGTCGCACAAGCGCTCGACATGCTGGTGGCGCAGAAAGCACAAGCGTTCATTGGAAACGGGGTGAGTCCGGTCGTTGCTCTTGTTTTGATCCACACTTTTTGACGTGGAGATGGTCGTTTCAGTGGTCTAGCCTATCTTCGAATATTGTCATGCTTCGTACTGCGGACGGTCTACAGCCGGAGAGTAACCGATTTTGGTGACAACACGCATTGTTCCTGCGCGCGACCTGCTCGGGGGGTTCTCAGCAAAGACCGCTTCCACTGGGTCGTAGGACAATCGTTCATATACATACGCTCTATCCATCCGCACCCACCCTCGGGTACGGCGACGAAAACACATTTGTCATCTTGAGGAGAGAACCCGACCCTACCTCTGACAAACAGTGGGGCAAATTGGGATAACGACGAGAGAATTTTTTTATGATGGACATATAATTTAATGCATGCTTCCAAGGAACGTTAATAACTATTCTCGCTGTGGATGGGGGAGTGGGGGAACATGGTGGCTATTACGTTAACTACTCATGTGGACGTTCAACGCCTCCTTGTTTTTACTTGCAAACGAATGATACCCATTCTTGTCAAATCGATCTTATGTGGAATGTCAGAGAGAGAGAAACGGTATGCACATGTGTGGCGATGGCTGGGTTTGTTGGGACTCTCCTCCCATGGGGACGATGGCGCCCAAGTAGCTCTAAGTATGGAACAGCACGTGGCGCCTCAGAAGGCCCGCGCAACCGAGTCGTCGTCTACCCGGTCCACTGTCGTATGCGTATGCACCGCGATCTCCAAATCCCGATGCGGTGCCTGCCAAAACCAAGCGACGGAGAGAGAGCAAGTCAAAAGGTCAGCATGATCGGCTTCTCCACCTCCCTACCCCCCAAAAAAGAAAAAGACTCACTTTGCAGAGGACGGACGACGTCGGGTCTTCCACCGTCGACTCTGTAAAGCCAGTGGCGAAACGGGGGTCGCCGGACAGTGCGGTGAGATGGATGGAAACGGGTCCGTCGCCTGTGCGGAGGCGTTGACGTGCGTTGAGTCTAGGAACCAGAAGAAGGTAGGGGAGTTCGTCATCAGTCTTGTTCTGCCACTCGGTACGAAACCCGAAATTTTGTCGTTCCACATCGAATCCGTATGTGGCCACCCTGAGGGCGAGCGAACAAAAAAAGGGGGGAGAGGCGACAAAAACCGGACTTACAGGGCCAGGTATGAGTTTATGTACACTGGAGAAACAGCGTCAGGTTCTGTATCGCCCTTACCGAGGTAGGAGGGGGGATTCAAGTCTACAAATGCTTACGTTTTGCGAGATTGAAGTAGAACGCCATGAAGATGTAGTTTGTAGGCATCACAGCGTACTATCAGACATGATCAACGGTCTTCGCATGCAGAGTAGCATGACAATCAACACACCATTGTGGTTCCAAGAATGGCGTCGATGCTGATGAATGTCGCAAGGGTACAAATTGACGTTCGAAATCACAAAGCTTGGAGGAAGATACGCACGATGTGAGTAGGCCTTGGAGAACGTTTATTAGAATGACCAGGAACGGAAGATACGGGGTGTATCTCACCAGTTGTAATGGTGTATGCAATAAGGGTATTGACCAGTGTATCTGTCCTTGATGACAAACAGATCAGCGAAACGGTGGATACATGACGGAGTACAATTACCTCTGGAATCCTGTTCGTGACCTGAACAGGTAATAACATAGCACGGCAGACACATAAAGGTCACCTGCAAAAGACGCGGTGAAGGAGAGATAAAACAGGGACTGTATGCGATTTAGAAATGCGTGACTAGAGACTCGGTAGGTGTACTGACCGCGAGAGTATCAAGTTGCGTCCAAGACACAAGTTGAAAACTGGGATATTGCATGAGGTTCCAACGCATCGAACAAGAATTAAGACCGACGCTTTCGCCGTAATTGCTGCAATGCTCTCAGTTCATACAGATTATTTTCAAGAAGAACATGCTTACTGAGGCCAATGACTACAGATGGAAATCGCAAGTTAGCGTGAGCAAAACGAATATCTACACAATACTTACCCAAATCGCAAAGAGATATGATCCACTGATTGAACCGATCAGAACACACCATCTTAACGACCCCAACGCTCGCGGAACTCGACTCACAACAACGGATGTTAAGATGATGTTCCTATTGCTAACTATATACTGTCAGAAACACACCATTGAAGAATGACAGTAGACTTACGCGCCCATACTCGCTTTGAGAACATACTTGACGTTAATTAGCATTGGATATGCAGAATATTTAGAGTACGCTTACCACCGAATGAACACATCCGTGACGGTCTGAAATCAGATTAATCATTAAAAGGCTTCGAGGTTACGAAACATCAAAATCTCACTGTCACCGCTGTATGGGTCTGGTGAAAATACTGCCTTAGAGGGAGGTAGGTCTATCAAAACGAGGTGACTCACGATCAAGCTCCTGCAGAGAATCTAAGTTACCACATCTGGAAGGACGACGAGAGACCACGTACCACACTGGTGTTATTATGGAGTTTGGATTCATGTAGTTAATCACAAGATAATGATAGACTATATGACTGGTCAAGCACGCATCAAAGGTGTCCAAAATCCTACAATGAGCATCAGCAAACAGAAGGAAATATCTGCATGTGTATAATCTGACCATAGTATCGCTACCTACGATCAACAAGATATTAGCAACGATACAACGAGGAGTTCCAATGTCACTGGAGAAGCTTACTACGAGCTTCAAAAATAGTTTATCATTGGGATATCGTTGATAGTAGATATAAGTCTGGACGCTCGTAACACCCCAGAAACTGGACGAACGACCTTAGTAAGACGAATGTGCAGGCGCCAAGAACCGAAAACACTCACGCTGCGGCGAAAAGACTGCCAATGAGGAGGGCGCCTAGCGTGTTATCCACACTGAAAGGGAGAGGCGGTGGATCGGCGGTGGACGGGGCTGAGGTAGACATATATGATCAATGGGTTAAAGAGCGACGCCAGGTGCCAGCGCGAAGAGCTAGCAAGAGATCCTCGAAAAAAAGTTTGTGCCGAGGGTATTTAAGTGTAGATTGGCATACGGATCCACGGCACGTCCACACTGAGGTCCCTACTTCGAGGTCCCCTGAACTCATTATTACATACCCGAATAAATTGTTATGTTGGATGGTGTAACGCGGACACATAGCAACCTAATACGGCAACATTCCAGGCTACGGCCCATCGATACTCCAGCGTTAACCGAAGTAGCCTCGAGCGCGAATGGAGGGGGTTCACCAGTTGGTGTCTCGACAATGCACGCGCAAGTTCCATTATGCCTATCGATTCAAACCTTCAGATTTGAGCGAAATTTTCTCTGGCTGATGCTGAGTTGTGTTTAATTCTACCTGCCTGTGAGTCCACTATGATTGGCGCTGAAATGATAAGAGCACGCTCTCGGTCGAGTAAGCGAGCTAAAGAATTTAATGGTCGGCGACCACCCGAATTAGGCGACATGATGGGTCGGCGGAAGCAAAGGGAACTTCGTCATGCCAAGGGGTGCATCGCCACTCGGCTAGGACCTAACGACCATTTTCGGTCACACGTGACCTATTTATTTCACACCCAGATTCAACTCCGACCGCTTTTCTCGAGCAGGCAAGGCGGATTTTGGTGTGCCGAGGGCGACAACCCCTTAAGCCACCCCTTGGAGCTTCTCGGCAAGCCTCCGGCTTGCCGACCCCTTGGAATGACCAATTTTTCGAAGCAAATCTGCCACTCGCAAGACCACGTGTAACGTTATCGCGTGGCGGCTCTACCACATGCCATTGGCTATTGAGTAAAAAAAAAAAAAGGTTAAGGGTTCCCGTGCAATTCTGTCATTGGATGTGGTTCCGACAGAGCAATTTATACATATTGGTTTTCTCTCGGGTCAGGTCCATCAACGGAGCAACTTGAAAGCCTCCATATTATGAGCCATGGTTGGATCCGAAGGCACATCAACGGCGTGCGAACTTGTTGGAACTTGGAACAACAGATAACTCCGCTTGGTTGTCCTAGTAATAACTTCCCTTCAAGTACCGGCGCTCGACTGCAGCATGCTTCGCAGCTAATCCCGGAGGTTGCATTCCATTATATGAAGATCTTGCGACACTTCCTGGCACCTCTGGCACCCATTTACATAACAGACACACCACAAGGTCTCCGGAGAGATCTGTCTTCCGGTGTGGTGTGCAATTTTCGATCGCCATCGTCATAAGTCAGCCATGTGATGCCCCGACGGTCCAAGAGCGACGATACGACATACCGGCGGTCCCCATACCTACAATGACAATTTCGATGAGGGGTGCATCTACTCCAACATTTCTCTCACCCGGTTGTATCGACCCTGCACCAAAAAATGACCATACATGGCACAAGCTCACACAGGCATTGCGGTCATCCTCAAGACTGGTCATATGCTTCGTATGATCGAAACGACTGGCTTCTGATCTCGAAGGTTTAGGTCTGATTTGGGGAGACTAGGTCATATGCACGCCGTCACTGATCTGTGATGGTCAAAGGATAAGCTATCCGTTGCCGAAAATGCGTTACTGTAAGCCCCGAAGACCTGAGCCAAACGGTGTCGATTGATTCAGTGCAGACGACTAGTGCCGAAGGCTTAGCCCTTGCTTCAACCTTCAGCGCTTCAGTTTCAGGCCTCGCGGGCCTCGCGGAACTCCAAGTCATGAGTACCCACAATTATATTCACATTCGAGAACACCAACCTAACGCATACACAGGCAGCATTTCTGTTTACAGAAGAGTACGGAGACCGGAATGTCAAGCGGGAATGTGAACGCGAACGTTCCAAAGATATCTGACCGGACTCTCCTGGCGATCCTGACGTGACCATCTTGTTTCATGAAGTAAAAGCTATCTGGAAATCGATCGATGTTGAACGTTGACCACGAACGAACCGACCAGGACGAGTCACGAAGCCATTCGTTGGTCGAGGATGCTGTAGGGTCATGTGGTCACTGTTGCTTGTGGACTTTCCACGTTTTGTACTTGTATCATCCGGCACTATGCCTGTCGATACAGCCTCCGATGCTGAAACGCTGAGCAGGTGGTGCGTCTGAATCGGAGGCTCAGGGAAACGGCTTCGGATGTCATTCCTAACTAGCCCCACGAATATGCATGCACTCATGCCGTCAAATCCACGTCCACCACGATCGCACCTCTCCGCTCGTTGTCTTGCTCCCGCGCGCCTGGCCCATCTCCTACACTCGCCGCATTCACGAGTACCGTTTCCCGTCCCCACATCTGTCTTGCACGTCTTCCCCACCACCATGTGGACAATTTCGCTGTGACAGCCCGCCACAACAACTGGACAAACTGGACCCACCCCGCTTGCGTCCCTGCGTCAGCATCGGCGCAGATACACACGGCCTCGAACGCGGGCTGGACGTCGTCCCAACGGACACGTTCAACACCTCGCCCGGCATGAATATGCCCAAAGACGTGCAACCTTGGACGAACACGCCACAGTGCCGACAAGAGCACAGCGCATCCCACTCCGCGGTCAAGATGTCCCAACGGCGGCCCATGCGTCAAGAGCACGTCGATCCGGGGTGGCATACCGGACCAGAGTGCAGCGGATGGATGGTGTGCGTCCATGACTGGCAGGAGGGCACTGGAAAACCGGGGATGGGACGGGCGGAAGCGCGGGTATTGAAAGGCCCATGTGCCGTATTGAGGGGTGTACGGACTCCCGTAGATACGCAGGGTGTGTCTGCGCACGGTCACTTCCACCACGTCGTTCTCGAGGTATGTCAATGTGGGGTACGTCTTGCGTATGTATGCGCGTGTTTCGGGTTCCGCGAGCGCACTGTCGTGGTTCCCCGCGATGAACACCTTGATGGGGTGGGGCTGCACACTGAGCCACGCGAGGGCGTCGCAGAGTTCGGGGAGTGTACCGGACTGAGTGAGGTCGCCGGCGTGGAGGAGAATGTCGCCTGTTGGGAGGGGCGGTTGTGTGCCGTGCGTGTTGTGGGTGTCGGAGATGCAGACGACGCGAACGTCAGTCGGGGACGGTTGGTTGGGTGGAACAGGCACGGAAGACTGTGTCCATGCGTAGATGCGGCGTGCGAGGAAGAGCAGTGGAGAGGCCCTGAAGTCGTCCAAGACCATTGGCGGTCGGCGATGTATGAGTGAGTCCATCGTTCGTCGAGTGTTGCTGAAACTCCTAAGTCCACCGAGACGCGTCACATGTTTACCACAGACCACCAGTAAGTACTTGGGAGTGCCGCCTGCGTCGGCAGCAACCTTGCTTGGCGACAGGTTTACCACAGACCACCGGTAAGTATTTAGAACGCGTAAACGATTGCTGTCACACTGAGAACTAGCCGCACTTCAAGCTTCGAGTTTCACGTTTACCGATCACACGGACTACATAAATGCCGAGTGTAGTGTCGAGAGGCTTGGCTTCATCAACCGCCTCGGGCTCTCCAGGACTGCCCTAATTAGTCCGTCTTCAGGCACGACGTGTGTAGCCAAGTGAGTAGTATCGTATGTATCCTCATTCCTTGCACGAGTCGCTCCGGGTGCAGTTCGGGTTCAGTACGACGGGACAAGTCACGTACTAAAAACCTTTGAAAGCGTACACTCGACCCTCCCGCTTTGTTTTGTTTCTCTTTTGTTTCTCTCCAACTTGTCACCTACCTTTACATAGCGACGCCGTGGACATTACAGTTCGATCAGATGACCCACAGGTTCGCTCTCGCACCGTCCAAAACCCCTGAGCCATGTATGCCAATTTTCATTTTAGAATGTCAATTGACAGACATCATTGATACTCCTCGCAGTGACGCCCACCAATCGTAGGACAGTCTACCTCGTTTCAGCGTTGTATTCCTGTATGACCTGCTAACGGCCTTATACTCAGGACGAGGGCACTTGTTGACTTGTTATATGTGTTTGCGAGTAGCGACTAGTACCGCGAGTTCCACACCCACTCACGCTGTCATATCAAGCATGGTCACATACGCAACGAGATATGTTTACCTCCCCGGCCGCCATCTGGCAATGTGGACACGCACAAGAATGACCACTCGCGTGGGTTTTCCCCACATGAGAGTCCCAACACTTCGAATCCTATAAAATCGCACTCTCAACCTGCAAGTTCGTTACCCTCGTTAAGCTCCTTGGCCCTTCACACCATGCATTTCAACGCTCATGTACTCTTCTTACCCGTCCTCTTCGCTATGGGTGGCGTTCTTGCCCAATCAACTGCGTCACCTACCAGTGGCACCCCTGCCGTTACCTACCCCGATCTTGGCGATGCGTTCGTCTTCTGCAGCAGCCAGGACTGCACAGGCACATGTGAGATTGCCGATGGCGAGTATCTCACTATGACTGCAAACGAGGGGGAGTCTGCCCCGAACGACATGGGCTTCCAGTCCATTTACTGGTATGATCCCAACAACTACGCCTGGGAAGTGTACACGTGCGTCAACGGCTACGACTGCGGCTATCCTGTGAATATCGGACCAAACACCTGCTACAATCTGTACGACGACGGTGTTCCGACTGACTTTTATTACTATTGGTTCGACACGGAGTAATGTGTATGTTATCTAGAGGGGTATGGATCACTCTTCATGCGGCTTCTTGACAAATAAACTTACCTGCATACAGGCTTGTGGGAAGGATGGCCCTAGAAAGAACATAAGAGAAGCGGGAGTGTGGGTGAGATATATCACTGTTTTTACCCTTTCCACTGATCACAACCGGGTATTCTAGCTCTGGAAGAATTCTAAATAAGATTGCCAATGTATAACACCATGAGGTTCAATATGATGTTAGAACAAATCCACCTCGCTACACGCAAACGATGTGACTTAGACTATCGTAACAGGCCGCAGGTTTCGACGCCATACTCATATTTCCAGAAAAAAGATCGGCATGCTTGCCATAACCGACTGCGATCCGTTAACCTACGAACTCTGCAAGTTGGACTTGGATACTACTACTTCCTAGCCATGGGATCATCCCAAACCACATTGCTTTCGTGACGAGCAGCTTTGAGCACGTCGGGAGAAAGCCCAGCTTCCCAGAAATCGTACGTATTGCGAGACCACGAGACTAGGTTCGGGACAAAAAGTCACACCAGACGTCTTTGGAGCAAGCGCAATACTCAAATCAAAAGGATCGGTCGTGTTGGGTGCAAGTTCAATACATTACTCACGTAGATTTTACCGCCCACCACTACGTCGACCTGACCTAAAACATTTCCTGCGGCTGGAGTACATTTCCAAGACCCGTATACCGTTCACGCGTTATAAAACCACGTCCGTCTGTGCACGCCCATCCACGTTATCATCGGACACGTCCAGGTCTTCTACCAGCGTCCGTAACCCTTCCAGAAAACCATACTTTTGTTCTGCCTTTGTTCGCTCGTACAGCCAGGGACAATCGATATTCATGCACGCGTTCGGCTCGCTCGATGCGGTAGACGTGCAAGACGCGCATATACGCTGCGCGTCGAGCAGCCTTTGTTCGCCTTTTCGCAAACGAAGCAAGAGATTGGGTATCGTCACTTGAGGATTGGCGTGACAAGCTTCACAGATACCTAAAAGAGGTAAACATCGTCGATTCAGTACCTCAAGGTGGACGATCGAGCCCAAGCCTCACCGTCTAAAGCCGTACGGCCACACGTCAGACAGCGAGCACTTTGAAAATGCTCGTCGATCTTGAACCTGTTAGTATGAGTAGATGCACGCTCGCGCTTCCTAGGCGAGAGCGCAACCGGATCCCGTTCGTCGACAGTGATCGTTTTCGGCATTTCGTCATACCATCCGCGGACGTCCGCACCCACGAGATTGAAGATGCGCTCCAATGGGGGTATCAGGACCCTCGAGATGTAGTAGGTCGCGTCGATGCGCAGTTGCCTGGTCATTTTGTATCAGGTTCGGTCGCGCTTGTAGGGCATCGGGACAATATAAAAAGAAACTCTGCTTCCACTGCAGAAGACCC
>JBBPQP010001182.1:0-12367 GCA_038092555.1 Boletus subgraveolens | reverse complement strand
AGAAAAGGGATAACTGAACTTTGGGAGAGAGTACAAGTGGAGTGGGAGAAGATAGAGGTGGCAGAGTGTCAGAGGTTGATTGAGAGCATGCCCAGGAGGGTTCAGGAGGTCATTAAGGCCAAAGGAGGATACACTTCATACTAGTTTATGATATTTGTAATATCAGCAACCAAACTGTTGCAATGACATAGGTGGATTAAAGTCACCATATCTCCACAGCCACTGGACTAGATCACATGGCCCCAGGGGGTGATCTGTAGCCAAGAGTGTGTACTATATTTAGTCTCACCCAAGCTAAGCGAAATTCCCACAGGTGTTTGCAGTGTGCTTCATGCACTGCATTAGGGTTTGTCAGAGATTTGATATTTCCATTCCAAGCCAATTGCAATGGACCCAAACACCCAAATGACAAAGCCATGTGAGAATGAATCCTAATAAGAGAGTCATGACTGCAAATCATGTGGCAACTGCAGTTGCAATTGTGGTTGCAATGGCCATTGCGGTCCAGACTCCTTTATTACAAAGGATGTCAATGGGGGCACATGATTGCAACTGCCTACAATAATTGTCATGAATTACGACAAATCAGCAGCTATCGTAATGGATAAAAATGAATCTAACCAGTATTTTATCTACCTACATACCTATTTACTAATCATCTGTATATTACTATATTACTTAACTACTACTACTACTGTAGTAGTCTACTTACATAATCAAATACACTTAATACTATGGTGGTGGTACTAGTACTGCTTAGTAATTATTACACTTATAATATATGTTATAGCAGGGATTCGAACTTGGGCCTTTGGTATATTTGATCACATAATACAGTCACACTCAGGAATAAAACCACTAGTCTATGAGGCCGATATTATAGAGAACTACAAACAAAATATATTGAGTTACTTTAGATTGCCTTGCAATTGCACATATCAAGTTTGCAATAAGCCCATACTATTGGTCATCACAATGCTTAGATCTATGACGCCCTCTCCAACTTATAAATGTACACCTCCCTCCCCCAAATCTCTTCCACCCCTAGACCAATGAACTGTCTCGTCCATCAAATCACACTACATCTTACAGCACTGCTCGCGCTGCCCCTCCACCTCCACCATCTCACCTGTTTGTCATATCTGGGCTGGAAAACTCTTGCAATCAGGATGGTCTCACTATTTCAGCACAGCCAGGTGATACAGATGGCGCTGATCTTTTGCTCTGTACGTCCCCTGATCTGACCTGCATAGGCATCCTTGGCCAGGTGTCCACATCCACTCAGCAGTACCTTGCAACCTCACAACCAACTACATACATATGCAACCCCATCATATGCAACAAGTGGAAACCAGTGCCCACCACTGACAGAGTATGCCACCCTGTTTGGCAATTCCGGGATGATTCACCTGGGCAATGGCTAGCATGCCATGATCATTGTTGCCACCCTCCATTGTACCATCACCTGCCGTCATCAATGAGCCAATATTGGAGTTTTCAGAGCCACCTCAATAGTTCATGATTCTCACTCATGTCAGGCTCATGTTTCTCATAAAGTGAAGGGCATTGGACTACATAGTAGTAATATACTAGTACTACTATGAGTAACTAGATGACAATGATGAAAAAAATGAGTTACACTTGATTACAACCAGATTGATGCTTTGCACCCTCAGGCTGATCACCTGGACCAACTGGGTCTTCTGCATGCTCCTTTCCTTTCTTTGACTGTGCCTTACATCTCTGTGTTGTCTTTGGACCTGCATTTGAGATGGTTGAGATAGCTGAGGCATTGCCAGTGACTGGTATGGCAGAGCTTGGTTCTTCTGGAGCAGGGTCCTGCAAAGAAGGCATAGGATGGTGGACATGGAGGAGAGCATTACTCCCAGGATCATTCTCAATGGTTGGTGATACTGGGGGGGAGCAGCTATCAGGTTCGTCTGCTTCAAGATCAAGTTGGGCCAATGTAACATCTAATTTAGCCATGATACTCCCCAAGCTTGGTAATGGCTCATCCAAGCCAGATCCCGTGCTGAAGATGTGCTGATTCATTGATGTGACAGTAGCTTGGACCCATGGAGTGTTCCATCGCTGTATAAGAAGACTCTTGTATTGCCTGAAACACTCCTTGTATGAGATCTTTGAGGTAATGCCTACTCCATTGCCAGTGAAGGACATATCAGGCAAGAGGAAGAAAAGAAGCTTGTGCTTAGAGTTAGCAAATGCCTTCACAAGGGCAACCACACTTACGACAGTGATGGCCCATGCGGTTGTGCCTGGAGTAAGGGTAGTCACACCCCATATTTGGGCATAAGTTTTTTGTCAAGTCAATACTAGATGACCACTCTTGCATGTCATTTGGATAGATTTCAGGCCAAAAAGCACAGCTTTCAGGATCTGTAATGAGCAGTGAGTTACAAAATTACTTGTGAGAAGCATCGCCTTACCTTTGCCAGGATCTGCCAGTTTCTGAAGAGCTTCTTGCTTGTGACATCCAAGTTAGGATATAAGACGGGAAAGAGAAGGGCATAAGTGCAGGAATGCTCTGTGGTGATACCTAGCATCATGCTAATGCCAGGCTCTGATTCACAATTATATTCAGTTTTGAAGTACTCTCCCGGCAGGTTGAGGATCTTCCCCATCACATCACGGAGAGTGTTGAGAATAGTTGTGCGGGCCGAAACAGATGCCTGGTTGAACTGAGGTCGTAGTTAGCCATATTTTATCTTTGCTAATTTGGGTGCTTTGAACATACTGTGTTGTGGAAATGGGAACTCTTCATTAGTTTGATCAGATCCTCATCTGCAATGAAGGCATGAAGCTCTGAAAGCAGTGCTGCATCAGCCGATGCTTTGGTCTCATACCACTCCGCAGTATTGAATGGATGGGGTGGTGAAGGACAAGGTGTCTGAAAAAGTTCCTTGCTTGGAGTGAAAAGTTTGACCATTACACCATATTTCCTTCCAAGGAGAGCGATCTGTTCATCATCTCTGGACAGTTTCTTTGGTGCTCCCTTCATCCACTGCTTCTGCTGATTCAACCTGAGGTCAGTGTTCTCATCCTTCAAACCATGGATCTTGTCCTGCAATTTGCCAACAAGGACTTGAAGTTGCTTGACTGCCTGGTATGTAAGGGGGGCATCAGTTATTGACAGTTCTATAACACGTTATATGTACATACCTGTCAATAGTCAACAATGGACACATCAGGACCTGTAGGGATGATAATCTCTAAGTCATCATTGGAATCAGAGGAAGAAGATTCAGTTTCAGATCTAGCACAATCCGGATTGTTTGTCTTTGGGACAGGAATGGAACGTGTCATCTCTATGTCTTGACTGGATGATTCAGAAGTGGGCAGGGAGTTGTGGGGTGTCCGATAGTTCCGAGACCATCATATATGTATATGCAGGGGTGGGAGCCGAAAAAGGGCATGTCTCGCTAAAGAATGCTATGCAAATAATCTAGACATGTAATATACCATGCAGGAATGAGACGAAGTATGGAAGCACCTACATAAAACAACCAACAATGGTATGCTTTTGTCATTATTGCAGTGGCCATTCTCCTTGTGTTGTGGATTCAAGCAGGAGATGGAGTAATATGCATGACAATACTTGATGCATGTATTGTGATGGCAGCAGCAGCATATCTTTGCTTGGCAATGCCAAGCATCAATGCCTTGTTAACACTAGAGACCAAGGGTGAGCGAAAGGTCATAGATATGAAATGGGGTGAGACGCATATGCAAAGTCACTGAGCCTCATTCTCAGCCTGTTGCAGCCTTGTCAAGTTGTTGTACAGTCATCTTGAGGCACTTGAAATGAGTGGTAGCATGGTTAAGAAGAGAAGCCTTGCTTGACTTCCCATTGGAGACGGGAAGGGCATGCTTGAGCCTGTGGTAACCATTGTGAAGTTCATCACAACACCTCTGCCTGGACTTGACACGCTGACGATAGGTGGTCTTGCAGTGGACATTGGTAGTGTTTCCAGTGGTGATGGCGGGCTGGAAGTCATCATTGTTGTCATCTGAATTGTCATTATGAGCCTTGCGTATCAGGGTCTCTGCTCTTGAACGGGTAGCAGGAGGCGCAATAGGATTGAAGCGATGAGAGTGGGGGACAAAAAGATATGGAATGTTGTGGACCAGTGAGGTGGAGCAGGCACCACTGCCACAGCTGCACCTGCCAGAAATGAGGCCATCAGAGGAGAGCTCAGCACCACTGAGGTTTGGATTGTAGATGACAAGGGAGGAGATGCTGTTGTTGGGTAGGGTGTAGGGATGGCCAGGAGAGGCGGGGGTGTAGTTGGCAGAGAGGGTGTAGGAGTACTCCCCAATGGTGTTAGTCAAGTTGAGGGAGTTGAAGTCAAGATGGGGAGACGAAGACAAGGGATCTGGCACTCAAGGAAAAGTAAGTCATACATACATATATACTTATCGATCTGGATATGCTTGGACTTTCAGCGGTCAACCCCCATGACAAGGGTCCTACTGCCAGCCTCTTGACAGAAGAAAGCTCTCACATTATTAGAGTATTTGCTATGTGATGGTGAACATCAACAATTTGAACATGCATCTGGTTTCAGGGATGACTCACAGATTGGGTCCTTGATGCACAATGAGTTGAATTAAGTTCAGTGCAACAGCTGCATTCAGTAGAAGGTGTGGTCCTGTGCAGATTCAGATTTGATCAATTCAGATGCGTTCGTAGAGAGGCTCTCTCTATAATGCTCTTGCAGAAAATGCTGTCCAGTGTTGGCTAATGCTGGGGTGTCCAGTTGTATGCTCCAGAACAACGTAGTAGAGTAATGATGACAAAATCTGAATCTGAGACACAGCCACTCTGTCAATGATGGAACATTTAATTTGTTGCTCAAGTCTATGTTCAAGCATCACACTGTATTGCTAGCATGATATCAATAACACTTGATCTACATACAAAGGAGGACCTAAAATCCAGCAGCTTTGCACAATGCATTCACCTGCAAGAACATGTCAGTGTCAACACCATCAACCATGAGACAGTCTCCAGGTTCATCAAAGTCCAGTACCACCATTGGACCACAGATGATGGATCAGCACAAGATGAAAATGGATGATGACCGTGGTTTTGTGTGAATGTGCCAAAACCTGAAGTCCTTGTCTTTGCATGTTTGGCTACCAATTGACATGTTGTATGGTTGGATGAGGGTGAGCGGGTACGTTCGGTTGGCCACCCGACATGTAAATAATAGCATAAGGTGTGCAAAAAAGGGCCCATTGCTGGCATGGACGATGACACAGTCATACCTTGGAGTGTTGTAGAAGAAAGGACTGCACTGCAGGTAATCCGCATGTTCTTTCCAATCCACCATGGATTTGAAATTGACCCGCAAAAAGCAGTGTTCAATGACCTACCAGCCATTGAAATTTTATCAGTAACGAATCCCTCAAGTTTTAAATTCACTTTACCTGGTCTTGTGCTGTCAGCTGGATATGCTTTCCGCCCGGAAGTGGGATTCCAGAAGTTGGAAGCAAGTTATTGAGGAAATTATTGAGCTTGACATGGAAGTTTTGAAATGCTACATCTGATTTGCGTGATTCCTCCAGAAGCTGGAATGTCTGCGCCTCTTGCATTGAGCCCAAATTGACATGACCACTATACTCCAAAGGAACAAGCTCTGGATCTGTGGCCAATCTGGCAGACGGACTTGTATCTTCCCGCAGATCCTCATCCCTCTCAGCTTCGTCCAACTCATCCAAATTCATGTGAATCCCACCTGCAATCACTGTCCAGTGGTCAATCCAAAGGATCTGATTGAAGAAAAAATGAGCACTGTAATATTGAATCACAATGGACCATCATGTGATAAAACTAACCTGTTCTGCAACATTCTTGAAGTTCATTTATTCTCAATATATAGTTTTGAGAGGCCTGTGCATGCTCTCATTTGGTTTCATGTTGTAGTTTCTTGTTGCACCCTTGAGTATGATGTTGTTGAATACATGACTGTTAGTATGAATCTTTGGGAAGTTCCAGTTCTTCCCTGTGGGCTGTAGCTCAGAGTCAGCAAAGCCATCAGGGTCAGCATCTAAATTGTTAGGTCTGGGGTTGTTTTCCGAGTCACTGGCAGTGACTGGCTCAGAGTGAGAGTCATCTGATCCCGATTCAGAGTCACTGACATTATAATCACTTGTCATCTTGATATACTCCTGGGGAAGATTCAGAGTTTGTTGTAAAATCTATTATATTTGATACCATACTGTCATCATTTCTGAGAAACTTTTCAGTGCAGCACGACCAGCTGCAATTGTGTCTTCAGCATGAACCTCTAATGTGGTATAGATATCAAGATCTACAAAGGCCTGCATACACTTCAGCAGTTGGTAGGCAGCAGGATGCTCTTGCTGATTGATGATAGGGTGAGCCGCAAAGAGTAAAAGCTGTATTTTAATAAATTAATAATTGGTGATCACGTGTTGTAAATTTACAGTGGTTTTCAAAAGTTCATGGAATTTGACCAAATCATTTGGATTTTTGGGCCATTACGTGTCATCACATGTTCAGGACCCCGAGTGTAACTTAGCTATGTATTGGTACTACTAGTGGCTTTCTTTTTTCACATTGCCATGCCATTTCCATCCCCAACGCCAGAACCTGAGGAGAACTCAGAAATTGAACAGGTATTCTCCATGTCATTGATTGTCTATTCCAAGGTCAAGAAGATACTTTGAGGTAAAGCTACCTCAAAGGAAGAGAAAATGATGAAAATGAAGGAACTTTCATTTGCTGTCAAGTCCTCAAACTATACTGAATTTTTGCAGAGTATGCTCTAAAAGCATGGCCAGGACGACTACGAGGTCACCATGAAGAAACATTACCCATTTAGATATACTTTACCAAAGATAAAAGGGTATTTTTTTATTCATTTATTACATGACTTGGACTCACACTGAATGTAGACAATGTGTTGTGGATGCGATCAACGTTGATAACATTGCCAACTACAAGGAAATGGTGACGAAAATCAACAAAAGCAAGCTAGCAGCCATCAAAATCCTTGTCGACATGCGGGATATTCAGAAGCTGCCCTGAGCACATTCTAGCTCTGAGGGCATAGCCTCGGAAGCATCTCCCAAAGCCATTTGTAGATTTTTTATTCAATATATGATATATGAAACTAACTATTGTCTAGGATAAATCTGATACTACGAAAGCTGACTGGGATAACCACTTAGGTCGGTGGCATATCATGCTTCAGCAAAAGTACAAAAATGAGCATGACAACAGGTTCATGTATGTCAGGCCTCTTGGACCTATACCTCTAACAGGGCCAATGATCCTTGATTGGGCTCGTGCACTTGAGGCAGGCCAAGCTACCATACACATCCCACCCAACATTGACTCATTCAACCCAACGAATAAAGCCTTGGTCATCCATGCAAAGAGACTGCAACTGCCACCACCACCATCCCCAAAACCTGCTGTTGACATCAACTCCCTAGCATCCATCCTTCTGATTCAAGCCATTACAAAATCAGGGCTGTTCCCTTCTGCTGCCGGTCCAGATACTACAACTCTGGTGAGCCCGTCTACACCAACTCCTCAAACACTGACTTGGCAGAGGACTGCTCACATGCCTGAGCTCATTCCTTCTCCATCCCACTTGACGCATTACCTCGAGTACGCTGAGACTCACCTAGGTGTCCGTCACACACTAACTTACAAGAGCTCACTGGAACTCAATGGTATTGACCTGGACATCCTTCCAGATGTCAATGACAAACTACTTGCTAGTCTTGGCATTTCTGCTGGTGATGTCATTCGCTTGAAGAATGGGAGTATGGTGTGGTGGAATGGACCTGAGGTAAAGCAAAAATGAAGCAATATGGTGGCATCGGATACTAGTGATGGTCAGGCCAGTGACGAGCTGTAGGTGAAGAAAGTATTCTACTGTATAAGAAGAAATTTCATGACAGAGGGGGTATGACGTTCAGTGGGCTGCCGATGCGAGCTGATGACGGTGATACTTCAGTAAACTGGGACTATGATCTTTTTTATTTTTGTGGCTCACAGAAGCAGTGGCTCCCTGTCCCATGTGGCTTTGCTGTTGACGAAGATGAACAGTAGCTAGCTCTAGTGACCAATACAACATTGTGCATATTTTCATTACATCAACAAGGGACAAAAATGCTACAAACATAGCTGATGTGCTATACAATGTACCCAGATGCCCGAAAGTACCCCTCTGCTTTATCAGGGGTGATGTTCTGACAAGCCTGAATGATAGACATCACAGACGAATCTTCAGACATGTGCTGATGGAGATAAGCCTTGATTGATGAGAATGCTTGCTCAATGGGATTGTAGTTGGGTGAGTATGGCAGGAGGTAGATGAGCTTGCAGACTGTCTATAGTATCAGTACCAATGTTCTATATACAATCAGCACTTACGATGATTATCTTCAACCAACTGACGGAGCCACTCACCATGATGAATGCAACAGTTGTCCATAATGAGGACATTGCGAGGACTAGGATATGGGTTCGTGTAACAACATGATGAAAAATAGAATAACTACCACAAATTCCTTGATAAAATTGTAGAAATGGTTGCCATTGACAGGACCGTCCACAATATCATATACAATGATTCCATTGAGGGTAATGATGGGAATAATTGAGTACCGCAAACCTCTTACAAACCGCCTCTGAACCACGCAGTGAACACCCTTGCCTGAGCGCCCATATCTGCATGACAGTGTACAGTCATTTTTGGCCACTTCATCAACAAACATAAGCATGCCTGCATCAGGAGCTTCTTCAGCAATGCGATTCATGTAGATCACTCACGACATCTGGTTTTGTTCATAGGCAGTGGCGGAGATGACTTTGCAACTGATGCCAAGCTGTTGGAGGGCACAATAGATGGTTGGAAGAGTGGTGTGAATGCCACGTTTGAGCCACAGCTCATCCTGCAGTTCATCAAGATAGAGCAATCTGTGATGATCCAGAAGGGTGGTAATAAAAGCAAGGCCAGCTTGACTAAGAGAACAGAGGCAGCCCACTGTGCATGAGTATTTGTGGATGTTCGAGATGACACCAAAATGCCAGTATAATTTGAGGACAAAGTAGACCAATGATTTTTTGATGCCTAGTTGGCTACTGATTTCCTTGACAGACAAACCATCATCATGGTATAGGACAGGAATATGAGCCTTCACATTCTGGGGTGTCCAGTGTTTGGGCATAGAGCGTCTCAAAGCCTGATGACAACAGTGCTGGTGAGTGAGGATGAAAACTGCCAATTGTGTTGGTTTGTTTATTTGATTTGTCAGTTAAATTTGGGGTCCTGAACACATGATCACATGTGACGGCCCAAAAATCCAAATGATTTGGTCAAATTCCATGAACTTTTGAAAACTGCTGTAACATTGACAATCATGGTGGATCATCATACAAAACATACCTTGGATATGTCCTCATGCTTCGATCCATCAGTAAATGCGATGTCCATTCCCTGTGAAAAATGTCCAAGGTTTCACCATCAGGGGAATGCAGCAAAACTATTAAGGGAGCATCATCAGTAATATTATATTGCTCTTATAATAATATGTAACTTGTCATCAACTGTGCTCAGCACCTCATGGCCCATGCTGCTGATCAAAAATCCAAATTGCTTCCACAGGTGATCCCTTCACAAGCCCCCATGCATATGCAAGCAATCCCATAAGATAGCACCATGGACATCAGAGTGTAACATCTTCCAAAAGATATTCTAAAAATAATTTGGGCTTGAGTGTATTGCAGATTTGGTTTAATAGTAGTGAACTCACATCAACATCATGCAGCAAATATTCCTTCAGTTTTGTTTTCTTGGCTTCTGCAGTCCTCTCTGCTCTTGTGGTCAAAATGATGTGTTGTGACTGGATAGTATGGCGTGATGTGTGAATACAAAACTGTGCCAGTTGATCCTTTGGGATGAGGCAAACTAGACAAGAAAACTTGCTTTTCAGACCACAGATGAGCGCCATGACGCACCTGCAAAATCCCTAAAACATGACCTAATAGCAACTGACACACTAAACTGACTTACTGTTCCTCATAGTCACCCAACAGGATGAGAATGATGGGAAAAAGGAGCCACAATACTTGGTCAGCACCTTTGAACCAAAAGCCCATTTTAGAGTAATCGATAATAGACTTCAAGAGCACGTAGAACACCTTGTGCCAGACTGCATTCTTAAAATTGACAAACCCAGGTTTATGTTTGTCTTTTTGTGTCTCCTTTACCTGTCCAAGAAGTGAGTGCAACTGTGGCTAACCACTACTACTGTAATGTGAGATAATTGTGAATATGAACAATGGGGAGCCAGCCAACAACATGGCCTCCACCCAGCCCATTGCCATTTTGAATATCTACCAGCAGATTTGTGAGTTGTGCAACAACAGGGTATGCTTTTGCAGTGCCGAATGTTGATAACTTGGTCTTGTCTGAATATAAAATGAAAGCTAGAGGTTTTTCCTCCACCAGAAGTTTAGACTTTAACAATGCAAAGAATTCTGTTAAGCATCAAAGTGCCATGATAGAAAGATCTTACCTGGGCATTCCAAAATGCATCAGCTGTCCACGGCTCATCAATGAATCATATAAATTTGCTGCCATTATATTTGTAGAGCCACTCTGCATCAAAGATGGCATGAGGTCCAATGTGTGGATCTCTCAGTAAGTCAGTTGCCCAGTCCCACAAGGGACGAAAGTGGACATCAAATTTATGTTCTTCCTTACAATATGGGACAGATATAACAGTTTTTTCAAACTACATATGCAGGAGTTACTCAACAGGTATATATAAGTTGTTATCAGCTTACTGGAGTGAAATGGTGAGCCACTTGGCTCCATGTCTCACTGATTTCCTTGTGATTTGTGAGTGAGAAGGGTTCATTGCCACCCACAGCATGATGTATGAGATTGATCAACTGGTTAGTTTCGTCCTTGCTCAACAAAGCATGCAAAGCCAACTCCACAAATTCGAAGTCAAGGCAAGAGCAGAATGGCTGCCATGGTTGTTGATCACAAGTCAGGGAAGGCCTTTGGAAAGCCTGGCCTCATTCATAGTCTGAAAACTGATGGACTTGCTGAGTATGACTGCTATGAGGGTGGTATTCTACCTTGATGTCATCCAACTCATAAGGCATGCTGCTGCCATCAGATGGTGCTATGTCTGATAAGAAATCGTTAAACTCAGAGTGCACTGAGTTTCCACCTGCTTACCAGCTGGATTGTACAGAGTGTTGTGATCTGGTATAGAATTGTTGTGATAGTGCTCAGATGCTATCAAAACAATTAGAATGAGTATATATGAGTAAATGGAATGTATACTGTTGTTTCTCAAACTGTGAGCTGCTTGCAACCTCAGACCATCTGCTCAGAATTTGTTCAGCTTCTGTGAAACATTAAAACCAGTTATGGTCAGTAAGCACAGGAATATATACTCTCACCTTGCTTCTTGGCCTTCCATAGCTCCTTTACGAGCTTCTTATCCTCCCAGCATTCCCTCACTAATCTCTGACATGCACGCTCATGTTGTACAAGCCCTTGGGGGCTGAACCCACCATTGCAGGTCGAGCAGCAAACTTTATTGACTGATTTGGGCATTAGATATATGATACAAAGAAGAATATGTCCGAGATAGGTTTACAGACAGAGGCAGATAGTGGGACAGGAGAGTTCAAATGCTATACATATGATAGTGGGCAAAGGGCAGTTGAAATCTGTTGGAATCAAATTGTAAGTCTGCCATTTGGTTGCAATGATTATCATGATGACACAACAATAACCATTGCCACATGATTACAACTGGCACTTATTGCAATGGGCTGGGCAAATCTGCAACATTAGTTATTGCAACAGTTTTGTTGCTCAGTGTAGAGGAAAGGATGACAGTAGAGCAGAGGCAAGAGATGGGAGGGGATCTCAAGGAACAATATGACTACACCAAATAATGTATATCAAGGTTAAGGAGAGAGGAAGGTACAGGTGCCACTCTAATATACAGTGATTCCAAAAACTCTTTCTATACCAAGATGCAATATGGTGCACAAGGCACACCACAACACAGTGTGGGGATTATGCTTAGCTTTGGTGGAGTCATAAGTGGTACATACTCCTGGCTACACAATTGCCCCCTAGGTCATGTGATTTTATCCACAGGCTATGGAGATATGGCCAATTTAAAACAGCAATACCATGGAAAGTATTTTTTTTTACTTTTAAACTGATGACTAGGATCTCAGTCAAATTATGGAATAATTGCCATTGTTTGTTGCTACAAACAAAGATATACATATCAACAATATGTCTGAGTTGAAAAAAGTTCATACACT